>JAJHUR010101990.1:0-16558 GCA_027495735.1 Lutjanus campechanus | reverse complement strand
CCCCAGGCCTGAGGGGGATCAGAGAGGTCAGGGAGTAGACTAAAAACTCAGGAAGGTTGCTTGTTAAACTAGGAAGCAAACTAAACCAAAAATGCCCAGAAATACATGGAAAAAAAAAAAAAAAGAATTATCGTCATCAGCTTCAGAAAAATAACACGATCAAGAGGCCTGTCCAGGATGTCACTGTTTAAAACACTTGCTTCTAAAGGACTTTTTTTTTTTTCCTCTTCCCTTTTTGTCCTTTTTTGAATAAACATGGAAAGGTCTAAAACACACACATACGTAAAGGAGAGTTAACACAGACGCTGAAAAATGAAGAAATCATGATCAGGTCTTTTCTGCGTCAAGGCCACTAAGATAAGATCACTTTAATAATCTGCAGTTCGTCGATTACTGTTAGAAGCTGTGTATTTAGTTGCAGCTGGATCTCGGTTAAGAGCGTGCACACACACACACACACACACACACACACACACACACACACAACGCACACACACAACGCATACAAACTGGTGTCAGCTACGTTTAAAATGTAAACTTAGAAAAAAGTCACTAATCTTAAAAAAAAAAAATGCAATTAAATAATGCATTAACGTCCTACACAACACTGCTTTACCGAAAAATCCTCTGTGGTTAGTACCAAATGTTTTTCTCCAGACCTTCACCATTGAATACTTTTTTTTTCTTCTTATTTTCTTATCAAAAAAGTGCTTCTTTTTTCTCGACTATGCCAAACCTCTGTTGCAGCTGGTCTTTTGTGTTGAATGAGTTAGAAAACCAATGTATTACTCAAGTCAACCTACTACTACTTGTTCTGACCAGTCTCAACAAAAGTTCAACAGTGTCCCCAGCTTTTTTTTTTTTTTTTTTATAGCTAGCATTCTGGCTTCACTGGTCTGGTCAAATCTAACTGTTTGTTGGATGATCTGGGCAAGTGCAGCAGGACAAAAAGGGAATGTGATTCATCTCAGAAAGCTGCCTTGCTTCTCTGCAGGTCTATTCTCTCATTTTGGTAGTTTACAAAAACGTCATTATTTTTTAACAGTGCAATTCAAAAGAAAACCTATAACATTTTTTTTTCTCTTTTTCTTTCCAACCGTTTGGCAAGTGAGAAGACCACCTGAGACAGTGCTTTTTGGGCAGTTATGCAAGCCTGGCTTGCCCTGAGATTAGGAGTAGAGGGGCTGCAGGCGATTAGGGTTTGAGACAAGTCCCTCCACAATGTACCACCCTCTCCGCTTCACACACACGCTCACGAACACACACAGACTCACACATTTCTCTTCAGCTACAATTTGAGTGGCAAATGCAGGTCTGCAACCCTCCTAGTCCAAATCCAGAGCAACCTCAACACAAAAAAGGCTAAAAGCTATTCTATGATTGGAGCTAAATACAACAACAGAAGAACAGTGCTAAACTATAAGGAGGAGGGAAGCCACACTTGGATCCAAGCTGAGGAGGCAACGTCTTAAAAGAGCTTCCAGATGGAGATAGTGTGCTGCGGTTGTAGCATAAGTCCAGTCTAGTTGTTATAAGTCACTGAGGAAATGTCATAAGGAGGAAAAGAAAAAATCTTAAACAGCTTAAGCAAATTCAGTGCATTGTTCTTGTCCTTTTCAGTCTTTTTTTTTTCCAAAAATCATATCCTGTTCTCAGCGCTGCTCAAAGTTATGCAGATGAAAGTCTTAAAAGTTAAGCCTGCAGTCTCATATTCTTTAGTCTGGTGCATTACAAGGCTGAAACCAAACTATTAGTGATTTTTTTTTTTTTTTCAATTCTCATTAAACGGAGCCACACAACTCAAGTAAAGAATAAAATGTGCAAAACAAAATCCCAAATGAGGCAGGAGGACCTAGTCTTTGCTCGGTTGTTGACCGCTGCCGCTGTCATTCATACAGATGATGGTGGTTAGAACATTGTTGTTGTTGTTGTTGTTGTTATTTTTCTCTCTTCATCCCGTTTTCTTTAGGTGATTCTGCTGAAGTCTGGACATGATTAGTCCTGCCCTTTGTGTGAGGAGCCATGTCCTTATGTGCCATGAGAACAGGAGAATCAGGGGTTAAAGAGGAGCTTGGCAGGCCAAGCCGTGCTGATTCTTCGTCGTCACTGTCAATACTATCAGCAGGGCTGGCGCTACTGGTGGGGGGGTTTCATACAGACTGAATGTGTGTTCATCTGTACAGATCCGACCCTCAGCAGGCTGACACAGGAAGGAAGTGACACCCCAAACTAGTAACTCCTGTTTCTCTCACTGAGAGAAGACAGGAACAGATTTGTCCAACCCAACTCAACTGTGGGTATGTGTCCAAGTCTTTGTTGGTTGGTTGGATACTTTTCTCTTGATGTCAACAGCGACTTGTGAACGCTGTCCTTGGAGAAAAATAAACAAAGCTGAGCCTTGCAAGCAGATTCCTTTGAGCTCCCCGAGTCGCTCGGGGGAATTTCAGGAAAACCCTTCAGCGTGATGGACAGGCGTCAAGCCTGCGCTCCGCTGTGCGGCTGACGTGATCTGGGTTAGGATCGATCTGGGGAAGACACCAGAATAGGGTTAATTTGATGAAACAGCTGATTTGATTTAGTCTGTTATAGAAAAATAAATGGACAAATGCTTTGTTCGATTACATTTGCTGCTTACCTCAGAGTACAGGGGAGGGGGCTGGAAGCGGAACTCGTGAATGTAGGCGAAGAGAGGTCCATCCAGCTCCTCACGGGCAGCTGGCAAGTCCAGACTGCTCTGCCGCTGCTCTTCTGTCACAATTTCTGCATAGCTTGGAGGAGCTGCAGAGGACGAGTGAGCCACATGTTAGCGTTCCAGGGAATTACACTCAGAATAGATTTAATAAATCTGACTCATGAGCATTAGACCCAACCTACCTTCAGGCCTCTCAGGCAGACCCATGCCCAGCCAGCTCATGCTGCACTGGCTGCTGACGCTGGAGGTACGGGAGCCGAAGGGGTGGAGGGGGATGGTTCCGATGACCAGGGGCAGGTTCAAGGACAGGTTGATCGCCCCAGGGATGTCCACGTATACCTGAGCACAGACATGAGGACAGGTTAGAATATGCAAGTCATTCTGGAGGGTGCAGTGTAGTGATTTAAGGGTTTTTCAGCATTAAATGAATCAGCTTTTAAATCCTCTAAAAGATAAAACCATGCTAGACGGGGCTGAATGGGGCTAAATGGGTTGTGAGGTCATTTAACAATATGTGGGTCAATATCTTGAGGTCGGTTACTTATGCAAGACGGAGCCCTCGTCTGATGCCTGTCTGTTTGCAAGGTAAAGAGGTTATAAGCACCCTCAAGGCAGGTGTTACCAAAGATATTCTGGGTTAATGCTCTTAACAGCATGTGGAGAGAACACCTGGTGCAATCCAAGGATCAGACTTGGCAACGCGAGCTGAGTCAGCCAGGTGCTTTACCAGGAGAGTGACTGGCTTACTAGGAAATATTGATTCTGTGCTGATAACTGTAATGGTGATAATAAGGACAAGAGGAGACTGCAATGAAGGCAGGAACACATGTGTCTGTAAGGTGGAAAACAAACAGAAGGGCAGCTATGCTAAATGTTCAAATACAGTAAGACTGCACTCACCATGAGGGAGTACTCCACCCTGATGATGCTGCAGTCCAGGATGGAGGGTGAGACAGGTGGGATCTTCAGCATCTTGCCACTCCAGGTCTCCGTTTTGCCCGAGGACAGAGACTCTCCCCGCAGGTTGGCCACCAGCTGCTTGACCTCCTTCATCTTCCCTTTGGCATAGAAGGTCTGAGTCTGGTAGATGGCTGCCTTCGGCACCACCATGCGGGACGAGCAGTTCTCAATCTCGGCAAAGATCTGGATCGACTCTCCTGAAAGAGTTTGAGATGGTGGAGGAGAGGTTAACTGAGGTTTCTATCAATGGCAATTATCTTGTTATACATCGTGTAATTACTAGCCAATGCAGATGTGTGATACATGTGATAAGTCTATTAACTTATCTGGTCAATAGATGACTAGCAAGGTTATTGGGTGCATTATTATTAATCATTAACTTATTCTCACCTGGGGTGTATCCCTTCCTTTCAATTTTGGCACTTAGGGAAATAGGACCTGAGGTGCAGAACCAACAGCAAAGCGTCTTGTCTTTTGTGCCGGCCTGTGGTGACTGAAGAAAAAAAAAGAAGAAAACGGGTACATTAGCAAATGATATCTTCACATTCCCTAACATAACCATTGAAAAAAAGGTCATTAATAATGCACAAGCTACTTGGTTTATGCTGTCTATGGCTGCAACTAATAATTATTTTAATCGATTAATTGAGTCATGTCCTCAAATGTCTTGTTAAGTCCACAACACAAAGATACTTGGATAAATGTCATAGAAGACTAAAGAAACCAGAAAATATTCACAGCCGAGAAGCTGAAATCAGATTATTTGGATTTTTTAAATTAAAAAATAACTCAATGAAATTATTTGGTTATCAAAATACCTGGGGATTAATTTAAATAGTCACTTAATTGATTAATTGTTGCAGCTCTAATGCTATCCATCAAAACTGGGCCACACTTCACTTTGACACTCTTTCAATATTCATCTTTCCATCTGCAATTTGAAAGACACCCTGTGCTGCTTCCAAATCACTCACCAGCAATAATGGAGTGTTGATGTCGATGTGCTCAAAGACTGTAAATTCCTTCTTGGTCTTCATGGGCAGAAGCCATGGTCTGTGGAGTTCTGCCTTTACCCAATAGCGCACACTGCCATGCTTCCCTTCAAAAGAGGTAGCCAGAGGTCTACAGGAGAAAAGAAAGGTGGAAAGAGAAGAAAACTTGGTTATGTTAAGGGTTTGTGCATCTAAACAATGCTGGTATTGATGTTTTAATCTCTAATTTAGGTGCAGTATTGGGACACTTACGTCTGTGGAAGCTCGAGGCTGAATGCATACTCATGTCTTCCTGAATGGATAGTGGTGAGTCCTTCCTCCGAGTTGTCATCGTCTGAAACACAAGGAGGACAATATTCCAAACACATGTATACCATACCTGTGTAAAACTTTGCTCTACGAAGGCATCTGAAAGTCATACCAAAAAACACAGGGTGGGGGAGACAAAAGAGAATAAAGGGCATTTACTATCATATCTGTCTTTAAGAAAATTAATGTACTGAGAAAGAAAAGCAGCAGAGTGATATTTAGAGCAGAGTAAAGAAGTTGATTGTTAAGAGATGCCAGAAACTGATCTTGCAGGATTGTGCTTTAGTATGAACAAAGAACTAGATCCCTCTGTGGTTTATATGATGAGCTATGATGGGGAAAAGTGGGCTAAGTGGGGCAAAAATAAATCCTATTCAGTAGATATATCGGCCTCACCAACAAGGACAAATTTGTTTTCCATTTATCTCTTGAATAAAAGAAGAATCTCTTGTTTTTCAGAGGGGGGAGAGGACAGTTTCGAATCGATAAACGGCTCGGAAATTAATAAAAGTATACATATTTTTTTATTCAAAACATCAAGAGTGCGTTCTGAAAAGCTGGGTCGACAGGCCGGGTGTGCTTCTGCCAGCTCAGCACTCCCTCCCCTAGCAGCAGCCGTGTGGTAAACAAGTGCGGAGCTGTCAGTCAAACGGCAGACTCCAGCAGGAGGAGACCGGCCTAAACCGGTGTGAGCAGCTTCCCACAGCCGCTCTGCGCTCATTACGCATTCACTGTGCGACACCGCAACCAGCCAGTCACTACTACACTACAAGCCTGCACTGTTCCGACCACAGAACTACCGCAGCTCTACACCGTTTTTTTATCCACTTCGACATCAACGAAAATGTTACATTAGGAGCGTTTAATGTAGCTTTTAATTAAGTACCTATATTGGTGAACGACGTAGAACGCAGCGCCTGATTGCAACAATGTATCCTAAATCCCAACATTCTTTCCTCCTCATTTCCGACATTCTACCCTAACATTCTATCCTTCGCCGTGCAATTTGCGATGACTATCGCCCGGACTGACAGCTTGTAACACACACTAACTACTTTTCCATTCCAAGATGAGAGTAAATGTGCTACAAATGGACGAAAAGCTACACCCCAAACCCTTATTGGACAGTCATACTTAAAGAAAGACGCTCACGACTATCAAACCCGTCAACCATTCTGTAGCTGAAGAGACACCATTTGTGTTGGGAGATATATAGAACATCTCAAGCACAAAGCTGCTGACATAAAGCTGTCATACTACAAAAAAAATCCACACATGAAGATTTAGAACATATTTAAGTGAAACAAAGTAGTAACTCTGCAGTTCTGTTGCAGCTTTCACCACATTCTTACTGAAACTACAGGTGCTTCTATCGACTCATTTGATTTTGCAGGTGTTTCCTTAATTAAAAAGTTGCAGAATTTTCTGTCAGTCTCTCTGCATGAGAGTGATGTCATTGGCCACACATGAGCACCTCAGCCAATGACACGCCTGCGAGGGAGGGGCACGCGCCCTTGCTCCGCCCTCCCCAGGTCCAGTTTTCTGAACAGGATTGAACCGCTTTGAACAATGGGTGGAAACTTAAGAAAAGCTACAAAGAAACACCCAATTTAATGCGTTTTTGCAATGAAAATTTCTAACAAAGGCGCACATACATCTTCGCAAGCCATTACTCTATCGTCCCGTGTAACAAAATGGGTGAATTTTTATCGTTTTACACTTGAAATACTATGAAAAACACAGTTGCCTGAGCTGCTGTCATTCATTCTGACACCTTGACACAAATAAGTAGGGATGGAGCTGCATCAAGCCAATGTCGCAAAACACATTTATACCAACACCACCACAAAGAGAGGCAAAACAAGAAAGTTATCCATCTTAACACTTAATATTATAATGTTTTTATCACTGTTTATGGCATTTAGGACAACAGCATCCTCCAGTGAACCAGCACAAAGAGCATCTCATATTCAGCTTCCCTAAAACTTTTGCTGAAAAATAAAATAAAAACACCCTTACCTCTCTCATGTCCAATTAAGATATCTTTGTGATTTAGATATTCCACTTCTTCTGTGTAGTTTTGCGTGTAGGCAGTGTTGGATCCAGCATTTCTCGATTCAGTCCAACGAACTTTTGCAAATCCTTTCGCGTGGATTTTGAGAGATTTCACACGGATTTCTCCCGTGACTTCGATGATCACCCTCCCTGAGACGCAGTCCCCGCTGGAGAAAACGGGAACATTGCTGTCATTAAGACAGTCGTAGCTTACTGTGAAGCTCTTTACCTTTCCTAGCACCATGGTGGAAAGAGAGAGGCTACAGAGACCTTGAAATTAAAAAAGAAGAGTCTATGAAAAAATAATCTCATATGAAAAAGAGATGCAGTTTTTAGACACTGATCAGTATCTCTGCCCTGCAAAAAGCAGTCAGGCACGATCAGTGGTTTCTTTGCGAGCAGTTCATTGAGATGTGTGATGGCTGAATAACAGCAAAGGATGCTGTTATCATCCGCCTCTCTCCGAGTTGGTCTCCAGTCAAAGACAAGGAAACCCCCGTAGCTCAGCTCACTTTAAGCGACAGGCTGTGTGAAAAACAACCTTGGGCGCATGCGCAGGGCTTCACTGCCCCCTCCTTCCGCCTTCTGGAACTAGGCAGAGAAGTGTGGCATCGAGCCAAATGACAAGTTTGGTCAAACAGCTGAACGACTGCACAAAGAAATGTTCACCACAGTAGTTTTATTGGCGGCACATTGCACGAAATTTATGATTATAGTGCTATAAATTACATGTATTTAAACCCCATGAATATATTTCCCTAAAAAAATTACAACATTTCAACTTTCCAGAGTTTTAATTCAAATATATAAGGAATATGTTTATTCAGTGAAATAGGAACACATTAAAATACACATCTCCTATCTTTATAAAATGTAAATATATTGTATAGTAATTGTTCATAGATTGCACATGACTCCAGATCTGTTTACACAGATTCAAACCTTATTTCTATATATATGGCCTAAGTATCTGCACATTCATCTGAGATTAAAAAAAATCGATAGACAGGCTCACAACAACCTTTACATCAGTGTCCATTCAACAGCTGAATCTTGCATGATGCCTGCAGCACAGACCACGTTAGACACGCTAGATACCAGTTGGCTTAAGATTCAAGGCGGAAGAATAAGCAAATTTTCAGAAGTGTGTCCTGTATATCCATCTCTCCATCACATTTGTTGTTTTTGCAGTAAGATTAAACAGATCCATCCATGCACATATGGGGGTTGGGATTTCTCATTGTGTGGAACTCAGGTTTGCAGAAAAACAAGTCTGAGGCTCAAAACGCCATCTGGTGGCCATCAAGGCTCCTATAGTGAGCTGCAGTATCACCTGTTGAACATCACTGTAACACATGTATGTTGCTGTTTTCAACAAACAATTATAACTACAAAACAACTCTTTAAATTATATACATTTTTATTTTATTTACAAGGTACCACACCAATTAAGCATTATGAGACTTTAGTTTCCAGAAAGTTCTTTTGTTCTTTTTGTAAGGCGCTGTCATTGTTAAATAAACCTATTCCAAATAGCACGAAAAAATGGGGAGGAAGACAAAGTTAGGATAAAACTAATAATAATTATAAATACCTGGTTAAGAGAAAAGAATACAAAACTATTATATAAATTAATTAAATGTAACTTTTAAAGGGGTTTAATCCATATACAGCGCAAGTAAATCAGAGGGTCTTAAGGCACTCCACTTTTCCAGGTTTTTTAAGAACTGAAAGAAGATTTTTAAGCCCTTTTTAAATGGCACAAAGCTTGCAGCAACTTTTTAAAATTTTTAAAGTTCATTTGTGTATATAAAAAATTTGGAAGTAGTTGTATAATAGGCCTGTCTGTGTCTGTGGAAGTCCACGGCTGCAAGATCCACAGCAAACATAAAAGAGAGTTTGATAAAAAAAAAATCCATTATTGAAACAAATTAATACCAAATAATCATGAATCATATGCTTCCTCCTATAATTTAAGAAGTGGATCAAGCGCGGTTATAAAGGGTGCTTTTTGACTTTAAGTCATTAGCCTAACTATATACACATATATATATGTGTATGTATATATATATATGTATATTCATACATTCATGACAGTGCCAGCTCAGCAAAATTGTGCAGCAGCTTAGATGTTTTGTTCAAAGATGAATGCTGCCATCTAGAGTTTCCATTTTGTCATTACAAGTTTTAAAACGTTTGCATCTCCGTATTGAGCCTTTTCCCCTTTGATTTTTTTAAATACTGGATGTTAAATATTTGTGTTTATAAATGCATTTTTCTTTCAATTATACAAACAATTAAATTATCAAACTGTAGTCAGTTCACACAGCTGGACTACTACATTAACATTAAACAAGAAAACTCTTATTTTGAAAGCGTAACCGGGATGTTTATACTAAGTTCCTCAAACTGGAAACTCGCAGTCAAAGAGGAACACAGTTTGTACGCCTTCTCTAATGAATCTCATCCTCTCCAGACAAATCTTTGTGCAACAGCAAATGACCAGATGTGAAGGAGGCGCATGACTGTCACGATGAATATGAAAGTGTTGGCTTTGATTTTCCTGTTTCAAATTTATGGTCAAAGTTTGTGCCAAAATGGAACCAGACCCAACATTGTGATGGTGATGAGTGATGCATTTGTAAGTATGAATTAAAAGTACAGTACAGTGTTTTGTATATAATAACAGTAATTTTTGTTTAATTTGTTCGGCTGGGACTTTATTAGAGGGCAGGATTAACCACCATACAGGGATGCTTTATTTTTCACATTTAATGTCAGTTTCCCTCTTTCTGCAGGATGGGCGATTAACCTTTGATCCTGGCAGCAAAGTTGTGAAGCTGCCATATGTGAACTACCTCAGGCAGCTTGGTACCACGTTCCTCAATGCTTACACCAACTCACCAATCTGTTGCCCCTCAAGAGCAGGTAAGTTTTCAGGGTTTCTGCAGGTTCTTAAAACGTAGGAAAACCAATAATCTGAATTGTATGCCTTGAAATGTCTTAAACACAATTTTGATGGTTTTGAAGTTCGACAGGAGGGAGGCACATTTTGTGGTAATTAAGATGGTAATTAAGGTGGGATACTACATGTATTCTAACTGTTTCATCAACTTTGTTCTCAGCAATGTGGAGCGGTCAGTTTGTTCATCTCACTCAGTCATGGAACAACTATAAGTGCCTTGATGCTAACGCCACAACATGGATGGATTTGCTGGAGGCGAATGGGTATCTTACCAAGATGATGGGCAAGCTGGACTACACCTCAGGGAGTCACTCTGTCAGGTAGGCAGACACTGTCAGGGATGTGGAGAAAAGTGTTTGTAAAGTTGAGTCTGCATATCAGATAAGAAAACACCTCCATTAGCACTTTACTTTATTAGTATCCCCATTTGCTCCAGCACATTCTCTGCACATTTCTACTTTCTCTCAAGTTACCTTTTACGTTGGTTACCATTTTTTATTCCTATTCAATAACCTAAGATCAATATAACACATGCACTCTCATATATACAAAATAATTGTTTGTGACCTGCTGTGTGTGAATAATAAGCAGCAACATACTGTGTATGTGGGCAGCTATTTTCCAGAACAATATGAATCATCTTTTCTGTTGCTTTCCATTTCCCATTTTTTGTGTCTCTGTCTGCTTCTTGTTGGTATTTGTGGTGTGTCTTTGTGCCTCCCATGCAGTAATCGAGTTGAGGCCTGGACACGAGATGTTCAGTTCCTCCTGCGCCAGGAGGGCCGACCTGTTACACAACTGGTTGGGAACCTGTCAACTGTACGGATCATGAGGAAAGACTGGGAGAACACAGACAAGGCTGCACAGTGGATCCACCAGAGAGCTGCATCCTCACACCAGCCATTCGCTCTTTATCTCGGCCTCAACTTACCTCACCCCTACAAAACTGAATCCCTGGGGCCCACAGCAGGAGGATCCACCTTCCTCACCTCGCCATACTGGCTGGAAAAGGTGTGCTCTTTCTTTACCTGTCTCTTGAATGTTATCTCTCCATTGCTGCAGAATCACATTGTATGTTTAACATGAATCACTAGAGAATAATAAGTTCTTATTTTATCCACACAGGTGTCCTCTGAACTCATCACTGTTCCTAAATGGCTGCCCATGGCTGCCATGCACCCTGTTGACTACTACTCCACCGTCACCAAAAACTGCAGCGGCGTTTTCACTGAGGAGGAAGTCAAAAGCATAAGAGCCTTCTATTATGCCATGTGTGCTGAAGCTGATGCTATGCTGGGTTAGTTGACAGCAGTGTTTCACTGGGGGGTGGTCTCTCTAAGCAGGAGGTAGTGGGTTTGACAGCTAACTTTGAGCTTAACCCTGTTTTTTTGAGCCTGCATTAACATGCATCTCCATATGCATCTCAAGTGACCACTCCATACTCAAATTATTTCAAGGGCTGTTTTGCCAGTTGAATGGCCATTACTGTCCGTTTGGCCGTTCATTACAAAGTCTTGGCTCTTTATTCCACACTTAACCTCTCTGTCAGCCTGCATGAGCCTGATGTTTTAGCTGTGCTGTCAGTAGCCCGGCAGAAGAGACGATGCACACTTTTACTCTGTGGAAATCTGATATTTTTTACATCACAGATGATGAAGAATGGCATTAATGACAGAGTCAAAGAAAGTAAAATGCACAAGAAGGCACAAGTGATTAAGAATTTGCCATAGTCAATTTGTAAAGTTAAGTTAGTTCGCCTCACTCGACAGCTGTCAAAATTGTGCAATTCTTTTTTTTGGGGGGGTGTCTATGGACAATCAAATGTAAATCAGACAGCTGTTTCATGTGTACTTACAGGACGACAGTTGAGTGGGTTGTTCTTCACTGTTGCTCAGAACACCATGTGTACACACGTGATCATATGCAGCCCAAGGCACCTCCAAATGTGGGATTAGCAATCAGATCTCAGTGCATCCTCAGTGCATCTTGGGTGTATTCACACTTAACTCACAGCTGTCCATTTGTGATCAGATCATCCAAGATGCACGTTAATACCAGGTGTAAACAGCCTTTATTCACAAAGACGGCTCCAAACTCTGTTGCCAAAATAACTAATGAAGGAGACAAAACCTGCTGAGATTGACAGATCCAAACATGGCCGAGATTGACAGATCCAAACATGCCCTGTAGAAAAAAAACGAGTCATCATTCTTACAAGATGCAGACATGGAGAATCTTAGATCTCAGATTTGTGACAGCCATTGTACCTCTCTGACTATCAAACAGGATGCAGCAAAGCAGAGAACAGCGGGTAGCTGGATTAGTTATACTCATATATCAAATTTACAGTGATTAATTATTTCCTTGGCAGTATTACTGTTGATTCAGTGCAACTTGTTGGAACATTTTGCTACTTTCACTTGATTTACTCTCAGTGGAACGTCCCTGAATAAATAAAGGCATAAAAGTAAATACTTTATATAGGCACAATTATATTAAAGTATCTTATCAGTAAGAATCAATGACAGTAGTTAGCCTTTTATTTAGAAAATGCAAGAAAATCAAAGCACTCTACTCTCTGCACCAGCATTACTGTTAAATGCCCTGTATTGCCCATATTCATTGTAACAGTTTCCACTTTCCCACGTAATGTGTTAAAATATCAAAGGCATAATAAAACCTGTTCACTCTTTTCTCTCTAGAGTACATGTCTGGTCAGCAGTGAGATCCTGTTTGCCCCCGCTCTATCTCATCACTACTGTTTGAATAATGTCTTTCTGAGTGAATTAAGCAGCAGCTCAGTGCTTGCCCTGTGTCTCCTACACCCTCTGTCTCAACAGGTCAGATGATTTCAGCTCTGAGAGAGACTGGCCTGCTTAACAACACCGTTGTGATCTTCACGGCTGACCACGGAGAGCTCGCCATGGAGCACCGGCAGTTCTACAAGATGTCGATGTTTGAAGGCAGTTCCCATGTTCCCCTGCTGATTATGGGACCCAGGCTGATGTCTGGCCTGCAGGTCAATCAGCTTGTGTCTTTGGTGGATCTCTATCCCACTGTGCTAGGTGAGGAAGTAGACAGAAAACAGAGAATTTAAAATATCTGCTGAAAGGTAGAATAAAACTATTGTGGTAGTCAAGAGGGGTTTTAACTGTTTGCTTAGTGTTTGTAAAAAGCAGCAGAATAGATTTTTAATTCAGTATTTTTTTACTTGATGTAACACACATGTGTATTTTGCAGACATCGCTGGTATTTCAGCAGTAGGCTCTCTCAGTGGCCACTCACTCCTTCCTCTCATATCCAAGACCAGCACTTTTTCCGAGAAGCAACATCCAGACTGGGTTCTGAGTGAATATCATGGCTGCAATGTCAATGCCTCCACATACATGCTAAGAAGTGGACGGTGGAAATATATCACATATGGAGATGGCTTGAGTGTCCCCCCACAGCTTTTTGGTGAGTTTATGACCTCAGAAACTAAACTTTAATCACTCAACCCTCATATGCTTTCAAGAAGATAAAAAACAGTAGCACTTTCTATGATGGCCAAGTCTATAATGCCTACATACTTATAATGTGTTATAATCTGCTTATAATAATGTATAGTTATAGTTATTGGCAGTAAGAAATATTCATGATAATACATAACAATAATCATAACACATTTTAAAGCATTTTCAAATTATTTATAAATAGGCAACCAAGTGGCTCAAGCTGAAATAAAAAAAAATGCAATGGCAAAAAATGTCAGTGAGTGACCAGCAATTAAGAGTGGGTATTATGATGCATGGAATTAGATACAAATGGACATGGGCATAACAGAAAGACCCATTATGATGTTCTGGCTCTTCTTGATTTTCTGTCCTCTCTGTTTTGCAGATCTAACACTGGACAAGGAAGAACTTCACAACGTAGTTCTTAAATTCCCAGATGTGTGGGTGCATCTGGACAAGTTACTGCGTAGCATTGTAGACTATCCTAAAATCTCCACAGCTGTCCATCTCTACAATAAACAAGCATTTGGTGTCTGGCGCCACAGTTTGGGGAAAAACTACAGCCAGGTCATTGCTAACCTCAGGTGGCATGTGGATTGGCAAAAAGATGTTTTAGCCAATGAGAGAGCTGTTGACAAGTGGCTCTATGGCTCTTTGTGATTTGTTTTAATCATTATGGTGATGGTTAAAAGTTTAACGTGTTTTTAATGAGCTGGACTCAAACCCCAAACTGGACTTTTACTCTCACATCTTGCGATGGGCGTCTCTATGGCTCTTAATGATATTTATACTGTAACAGATGTATTATCTCACAGCATCTTTTTTAATGTCCTGGGCTGACACTTTGGATTTTTTCTGGATTTTTTTCCCATTAAACAATAAATAAATTAATTAATTCATTACATTTTTATTTATATTCAAGAGATCATTGAGGGACAACCCCCCTTCTACAACTGCATTGTGTCAGTTGCAGAAGAAAACAAAACGACACTAACAAAGAGATCTACAATACTGCAGTTAGCTAGTATAAGACCCCCTGGATGGGATCTGTTTAAGCCATACATTTTCAAGAGATTATATTATTTAAAAATATTTTAGGTAAGATAGAAGCTGTTTGAGCCTGTTGTTGTTGTTGTTGTTGTTGTTGTTGTTGTTGTAATTTTATGTT
This sequence comes from Lutjanus campechanus, assembly GCA_027495735.1. Taxonomy (NCBI): domain Eukaryota; kingdom Metazoa; phylum Chordata; class Actinopteri; order Lutjaniformes; family Lutjanidae; genus Lutjanus; species Lutjanus campechanus. Next base: position 1,923 of record JAJHUR010101990.1, on the reverse strand, counting down.
TGGAAACTTCTCCCCCCTAAATGCCTTTTAACTTACCTGTTACATCTCTGACACATCTCCACCTCTACACAAATGTTCTACACAGACCTTCAGTTTTTTGTTTTTGTTTTTTACACTTTGTAACATGACCATGGCATGATGTATGCTCAGTTTAATTTCTCCATTCATTCTTTTTTTAAAATAAATAAATAACTTTTTTTGAACACTTGTATTTTTGTAAGTATTTTGCACGTATCTGCATCCCTATACACAGCCTCAAGAGGTCCAAATTGCAACGACTTTTATTTTGAAATTCAGAGTAGGCGTGCCTTCGTCTCATTCACTTCCGTGTCAACAAACAGCCGCAGAGCAAGCTGTCAACGTAAACAGGAGACCTGCCCAACTTTAGTTCTCTTTTTCAAACCCTACATGGGTAACACCTCTACAAACTGAATAAATAGCCTCTTAGGCATCAATTAAGGTTTGAAATATGTTCTCATTCTAAAGTACATAGATTAGAGACAAGTTCATAGCTAATGTTGAATTGTTTTGCGCTAACTAGTAGCTAACAATGCTAACAAACTCTGGTTAACTTACCATTATTGAGACGTTATCGCTTAACTTTTCAGTCAATCATGTCACCGCTACTCAGCAGGCATAGCAAACATTTGTAGTTTATTACAATTTAAATAAATAGTGCTAGCTTTAATTAGCTTATAAGTCATTCATTCAAACCCTTTGCTCATCGATGTGTGTGATTGAGAACTGCTATTTTGGACTCGTAATGTGACCTGTTTCTTTTTCTGTGTGTCTTTGTGTCTCGCAGATAATTATAAGATGTCTAGTAAAGAAGTGAAAACGGCACTGAAAAGTGCCAGAGAGGCCATAAAAAACAAAGAGTTCAAAGAAGCTCTAAAACACTGCAAGGTAAGGTATCGAGCTGCAGTGATTCATTGATTAATTCATTATTAATCAATTATTAAATTAAGTAGGGCTGCAACAAACGATTATTTTCATCATTGATTAATCTGTCCATTATTTTCTCGATTAATTGAGTTGTTTGGTCTCTAAAATGTCAGAAAATGGTGAGAAATGACAATCAGTACTTCCTAAAGCCCCAGATAACGTCCTCTAATGTATTGTTTTGTCCCCAACCCAAAGATACTCAGTTTAAGAAACCAGAAAACACTCACATTTGAGAAGCTGAAATCAGAGAATTGTGATAGTTTTTTCCTTTAAAAAGTTATCAAAGGATTAACTGGTCATCAAACTTGTTGGCAAGTAATTTAATAATCAATTAATCATCAGTTGCTCAGTTAATCATTGCAGCCCTTAGATACAGTATATAACAGCTATTTGATAATCGATTAATCAGTGTGAGTCATTTTTTTAAAAAAGTAAACGTTTTTTTACCATTTTCTGACATTTGAAAATAATTGAATATTAATCATTCAATCGAGAAAATAATTGACCAATTAATCGATTATGAAAATAATCGGTAGTTGCAGCCCTGGTAAAGTATCTCAGATACTCGGGTTCGTAAGATATTTACATAAGAGCTTGGCTGTTCATATACATCTTTTCTAATAAGTCTGGTTACTGAATGAGGCAACGTATCTCTCAAACAGCGTTGCTGTATTTCTGACATTTCTCTCTGTAATGTGTTTTTTAGGCTGTTTTAAAACTTGAGAAGAACAACTATAATGCCTGGGTGTTCATCGGCCTGGCAGCCAGTGAACTCGACCAACCAGATCAGGCACAGACGGCTTATAAAAAGGCTGTGGAGCTGGAGCCTGCACAGCTACTGGCATGGCAGGTACAGTAGTTTCCACCTGCATGCAGGGCAGGGTTGAGATCGATAAAATCCACAAATAGTATCGGGTGACAATACTGACGTAGTTCACTCATCATCAGATATCAGACTGAATTTACTGATATTTCATA
>JAJHUR010101989.1:0-15037 GCA_027495735.1 Lutjanus campechanus | reverse complement strand
GTCAAGCAGCTGACACTGGACGTTCCATTTCCTATAAATTCTTCACAATAAGAGTTCCCCATTGTTTTGTAATGTAAAAGCTTTTATTATGAAGCGCCACACACAAGAAGCGTTGTTTTCATCAGCTGAAACTGAACAGGACTCTTATCAGCTGAAAGCGAACATTTGAAATGGTAAAATAAAGCGGAAACTTGAAAGTACAAACAGCGATACCGCAGAGAAGCTAAACTTCAAACCACAGAGATTAGGGATGCACCAATTGACCAATCAGAGACAGCGCCACAAATCTGATTCTGTGCCCGTCACATTCGCACACATACTCTGCACAATGGTCGCGTCATGCGCACAGCACACACTGGCCGTAATATCACACCCACCACAGCGCTGATCATAGCAGCACGCACTCAGACATATGATCGCATGAAGTCAGTGTCAGCGACAGACTCCAAGAACAGAAGAGAAGACAGACAGTCTACAGCAGACAGAACAGCTGACGGTGTGGCCAAACAGCGGTAAACTTTGCAGCTCTTCATGCTAATGTTAGCCAGCAGCAGACTGCTGTTCACAGACTGACAGTTAAAATCTCACCTCCTGTTCTGGTTGAAGAATAAACAACCTGTGTTGATGCGTCTCCTCAAACATTTTCTCATCCAGACTCGTTAAACTTCTTCTGTTTTTCTCACTGCAAAGTTTTACTGCAGCAAACTGTTGCACCGCGTCTGTCTCCGGTTTGTTTACATCGGCTTCTACACAAGATCACGTGAAATCGCGTCCCGCGAAATCTCGCGAGATCGTTTCCTCTAGTACATAATACCAATTTAATCATATAATAAGTCCTGGCTGTAATCTGGGGCACTTTTGGAGAAAATATATAAGTTAGTCATTGTTTTATTATGAACATCCAATTTAGTTTTACAAGAAAAGTTTGTGAAGGCTGTCAATTATAGTTCTTAGAAAGACTAGAAAGAATCGGAATCGGCCAAAATCGGAATCGGCAGGTCAGACCCTTAAAAAAAAATTGGAAATCAGAATCGGCCAAGAAAATTGGAATCGGTGCATCTCTAACAGAGATTCATTTAGAAGCTACAAAGTGCTGAACACAGACAGGGAGTGTTTTAGTCTTAACAGTCATGTGTTGAGGACTTAATAATGATATTGCTGGGTTATTATGGATCCCACTGCTTTTCTTGCCAAGACCCAACCTAGTTTGCCTCTGATTGGCTTGCCAGGTTGTGTGAGTTAGGTTTAGACATGTGGAGAGAGATTATTTAGGGTTAGGGTAAGAATAACAGGGTAAACCAATCAGAGGCAGAGTTGGGCAAATCAGAGACATTTCACTTATTTGCCTCACTGGTGGTTGGTGGGAGCAAAAGAAACAGCTAAAAGTGATATTTTTCTGACATGGGACTAATTTGATAGCTAGTCTAAATGTTTGTCAATCCAGTCTTCTCTCTGTACTCTTAGTCTAACCCTTGATTATGGTATGTCATCTTCCTCTGATGTGTAATCACTATCATTGTGTTGTCACTATGGAATCTGTGACAGTAGCAATAGTTACACATACCAAAAAAAGAAATGATTATATTCTATCACCAGCAGTCGGCTCCAGTTCTGTTGCCATAGCAACCTACCTACCTACTGGTGAAGTTGTATCCACCAACATACAGACACCATTTTTTCAGATCTGTGACCAGGCAAATATTGACAAATATCTTTCATCTACTGTCAAAATACCATTGTTGAAGATTTATCTCTGGTACTTCTTTTTTTTTTTAGCTGTTTTGTGATTGTTGATCTTTGATTTATTCATCTAAATTGTTGCGATCAATGCTAACCATGGTTACACTACAATGTTGCTAATACTGTTACTGATTAGCACTATACTTTAGCATTGTCCCTCATGCCAGGAGAAACTTCTCCTCCAACCATCAGAAAAATATCAATGTTCTCATTTTCGCAGTGTTTCCTCTTCTATACGTTTCTTAATCCAGTTTTCTTGTTATGCTGCTCTTGGCCAAGCTCTCTTGGTCTTTACTAAAGTGGTTATTGATTCCAAAATTCCAATTCCAAAAAAATTGGGATGCTGTGTAAAGTGAATAAAAGTAAATAAAAACAGAATACAAAGTGGAAAACTGTGCTGTGGTCTGACAAGTCCATATTTCAAACTTTTAAAAAAAAAAAATCATGGACGTCCAAAACTGTCTCTCAGTGATGTGTGGTGCTTTATGAAGAGACCCTGGACTGCGCCACTGGTGTGTGACTGTGTATGAATGATTTCTGATGCACAGGTTGGGTCTTTGTAGAAGAAGCCACCTGTGTCATTAGTGTATGAAAGTGTGTGTGAATGGGGTGAATGTGACTCATAGTTGTAAATGCGCTTTGAGTAGTCTATGACTAGAAAAGCGCTATATAAATACAGTCCATTTACCATTTACCATTTGTTGAGCAACTATCAACTATATCAAGCAGGAGTGGGGAAGAATTTTGCCTCCAAAACTTTAGCAATTTGTGTCCTTGGTTCCAAAACATGTACTGAGAGTTATTATAATAAAAGGTGATGTAATGTAGTTGTAAACATGCTTCTGTCCCAACTGAATTGGAGGGCACTGAAGGCATCAAATTCAGAATGAGTGCACACATATGGTGTAAACATTGCTGCTGGATATGTAAACTGCTCCACATATCAACTTTATAAGGTAATAATATGTCACTGTGGTGTTTACAGCTTATTGCACTGCCCCCAAGTGGCCAAAAGAGCCCACCAAGACATCATTAGACAATCACTGGCCGAAGCGTTGACTGCGAGCAAAGACAACTTCACTAACACTGATTGAGTCGGGCACAGACAAGACTTGGTGTCTGTGGAGAACATTTCTTCTCCAGTAGATCTTAAACATGCGACCCAGATCCCTTGCCTTGAAAAACTCAACCTCGGCTGCTCGAGGAGACGGCGCACTCGCTGCCTGAAATGACAAACAGCAGGCAGGCGGTGGCATGCTTAGCTTGCCAAATACAGCACTCCACGTTCAAATAGTGCTGACAGGGAAAACATAGACACTGTTATCCCGGGTCCCCCTCTCTGGAGTGAGATGTTGAGGGGAAAAACTCCTCCCGGCAGTATAGACATAGACATGCCTGTATTCAGCGGTCGAGGGTTTCTTCTGCTGCCGCTATCGTGGAAAAAAATCACATAACTGCAGATTTGGGGATTTTCTTTTTCTTAGTTCACATGGGAATTGTTGTGTTTAGTGGCTTTCAGGATGGACAGGCCCGTGAAACCAGTTAAAAATCCATTGCTCAGATTAAAAACTACACTGGCGTCATTGAGAAAATCAGAAATCTTTTTACCCATTCTGACAAACCTCTTTTTATATATGTGGTTTCCATCTGACAACAGTGATATACTCAGTGTAATTGTTGCCCTCTTTGCTTCCCACCGAGTTCATTGAACATTCGAGCCGTCCATTTTCTTTGATGGTTTTAATTCAGCCAAGCATACCGGCTGCTCTCGCACTGCCCACTACAATGATTAACTGCATAGTGCTGCATTCATTCATTCAGGCATATCCATCAAAGTACAGCCTCTTCTAACTGGAAACAAGCTTTTCCCAGGGAAGCGGGCTCAGGAAACATCTGACCTGTATTAAAAGAATGAATGGAGATTCCAAGACCGGCTAGTTTTGTTTCACTGGTTTAAGAGGCGTATCGTAATTTCAAATTAAAACACAGAGTTAAGCTCTATGGAAACCACTTAAAATAACATAGTGGAAACTTGAATGCCAGCTGGCCACACTTGTAGCTGCCAGTAGGAGAGGCTTGCACCTACAGAACATAAATCACTGTTTGGTCTAGTCAGGACAGATTTGGTAACTACTGGCTGAGAAGGAGAAAAAAAAAATTGATTGTTCTTAACTTGCACATGCATATAAAGGTCCAGGCAACATAATATTATAGTTTATATGTGAGAAAATACTTTAGAGCTTTATTTTTATTTATGTTTTATCACTGTTCATTACTGTTTAACTTTTTTTTTTTTTTCAATTATATCTCCAAATGTCCCAAATCCAGAAACATTGGAGTCTCCGGGGTAATCTAATAATACAACAGGATTTTTAAATCTTTCAACTTTATTTCTTTCTTCTTCTTGCAGTTATGTGTGGAGGATGGCTATAGATCAACTTTTTTTTATCTCGTGACCAGAAGAAGAAATTGGGTGTCTCTCCAGGAGCCGAACGCACAGAAATAATTAACGAATTGCCATTAAATCTGCATTTATAAACTGATAAAGACCACAAACTAAAAATTAATCAGCAATGTATTTGATTCATTATAAAAGTACATTAGAGCAACAATAAAATGAGTTAAGCATGTTAACTTTCTCACCACCTCAAAATAAACTTTAACTGTCCACTGAAAGTCTAGAGGGCTTTTAATTTGAAAAGGTATACCAATGTGTTGAGTTTGCATTGACAACATAATGCAATAACTTTAATAGGGCAAATGGAAGTGGATCAAAACAAAACTTTGTATTAAAAATGGCTCTGCAATTCAATTTTTGGTCCCTACCTTCCTAAGTTTGGGAAACGTTGCACAGATACTGCTACTGTATACCCACGTGTTTCAGCTGCCATTTCTAAGGGCCAGAAGCAAATTCAGAATGCTCTGTCACAATACTGAATGCATTATTAGTTTAATAGTTTTTATCAGTACGCAGGGTTGTAATCTCTGACATTTTACAAAAGAACCAGATCTTTTCAAATGCATTTGCTTATCTTTAATCAAGTTTTGTGCCTGTACAAGAAGTTGAGGTGCTTCAACTGTAAGTCCACTAACATTGCCATGTAAAAAAGTAACAGGACTTTTACTTGTTGAGCCCTGAATGACCAAAATAGCTCCACCCACTTCACTACTTTTGAAGTGTGCTATTAAAAACTCTTCTCAGTCATCTGTGAATGAATGTGTGATGCACACTTCACATTACACCTGAAACAGTCACGGCCCCTAAACAAGGCCACCCACTCTCTTTCCTGTTTTTTAAGTCCCCACTTAACTGCTTATTTGTCTGCATCATGGGCTAATGAATGCACAATGCACCTCTGTATCTTCAACCCTCCGTTTATGTATGTATACATGGAAAATTGCACATGCTCCACATGGGCCTGTGACCTTTATAACCCCAGTCCTCCCCCTAATCTCGTAATCTTTTGCGGAACAGCAGCCCCTGTGATCATTGGCAGGTCTAGCGCGTTGCATACCTTCCCCCAGTGGCGCTCTGGGGGGATATGTGGGAATATCTGCAGGTAATCCACATCTCCTACTAATATTTGCAGCCGGATTTTTCTAATAATACCTGGGCTTGTGCTTATGGGTGGGCTAGGAGGGGGGTGAAAACGTGGCCCTTTGCGGGAAAGTGAAGCCAGACCACTTAACTAAGAGAAGAGATATACGAAGAGGCGCCCCCTGAGATGACCTGTGTGATTGAGACGCTCAGATGCATCTTCAGCTGGATGTGCAGTGTTATGCAGCTGGCTGCTCTGCCAGCAAATCACAGCCTAATGGAAAAAAGGACTGTAAACACTGTAGCAAGAACAAAGGCCATCTCAGCATAATGAAACAAGCTTATAGAGGCTGTTAGATAATATTCTTGAAGAGAAGGTGCAGTTATAGCTTTATGGTGATATGCCTGAGTCTATTTACCTAAACGGGAGAACACTGATTGAACTTACTCTAAAAAATGCCACTCTATTAAACACACAGACTGTAAATCCTGCAGTTTTATAGCAAATCACAACTATGAAATACATTTATATGCTATTAAGTGCTCTGAGTAGCCCTAAAGCAGTGGTTCCCAAACGTTTTTTTGGCATGCCCCGCTTTCAGAACCCAAAAAAATCTCTTTAATATTGTGAGAGTTTCTAAATGTTATCGGACCAAATGAATTCAATCCTGATCTTGCAACATGTCACGGGGGTTGTGACGCTCAAAAAATTTTACCGCTTGTTTCAAAATGTAAGTCTATGGGGAAAACACTTTGTGGGCCATAGAGAATCACATGGTGTTGTTGAACATTTTGGCCACTGTGTCAAGTTGGTTTCAAAGAGGGCTTGGTTTATCCATTCTGGGCTAGTGTAGGCACATGGTAGAACAACATGGCTGCCACCGTGGAAGAGAACCAGCTCAATCTGTAAACACAAGGAGCTCATTATAAGGTAACAATAACACAACGACTCTTATTTTCAGGTGATTAAACGCTAATGAAAGCATAGCTATGAATATTATACTCCATTTTCTGCCAATAAATCCCCCCAAATCTTACACACTGGCCCTTTAACAAAGTCATAAAACTGTTAATCAGCTTTTGTTTCCAAAAACTAAAATTATAGATAAAACAAATTATATACACCGACCTTCATATCTTTCTATTTAAGATGATCAAATTTAGAAGACATTATGTTTCTTACAAAATGTACTGCAAACAGTGCAAATTAGATGAATCTATACATGAAATATGCTGTATGCTGTAAATAAAAACTATTAACCATTTAGCAATCATCATGAAATTAAGCCTACTATCTGAAAATGCAAACATCGTCTGGAAAATAAAAATTTGATCTGTTCAAGATTTGTTCCTCCCAAAAAATGCTAACTTGTAAACACATCTAGAGATTGTGGTGGTGATGGCGATGGAGTGGATTGGTTTATGCATCCGCTTTCAACTCCATTTCATTTCTAAAACCGTACAAATGATTTTGTTAGTGCAACTGCAAATGTCATTTTTAGCAATGGGTTTTTCTTAATAACCATGAAACCTTATAGCCATGTGGCGAACACATGAAAATGGCATTTGTTATACGTGTTATTGTAACACAACCCTCAGCGGCGGAGGAAGGAAATGTTCACATTATTTATGACCGCAACACACAAAATTTACATTACAGAGTTCATGCCCATTCTGTTTGCCTTTGTGAGACTTTTGTCCAAATCATTTATTGTGACAGATGGTTGCTCCACACAGCACTGGCCCTCAATGGGAAACAGCCCCCTCTGATATCTTATGGAGTCATCAGCAGCCGCTTGCCAAGTTTAATACGACTGGGGACCGTAACTCTCCAGGCAGCTACTACTAAACATGCCAGACAGGTCTGGCTCTCTCCCCTCTCTCAGATCGATATCAAATTGTCTCACAGAGCATCAACAATCAAGCACGCCAGAACGGTGAGCACTCAGACACTCCAGTCAAAGGTTAGGGACGGCCGGGCCAGCTTCACCCTCAGCCAACGTGTGACCGCTGTTTTAAAGAGTTCTTTGACAGTTTAACATCTCTCCACCCAGCGGGTCCCCCTCCTCCTCCTCCTCCTCCTCCTCCTCCTCCTCCCCCTCCTCCTCATCCACCTCCTTCATCCCTTTCCCTCCCCTCTCTCCTCCCTGTTGTTTTCCTTTCTCAGCCGTCCTGATTAAACCTGGAGATCCCGGCGGGAGGCTCTGATTTCCCAGCCCTGACTGTTACTGTAGTGAAGTCAGCACTGCATGTCCTCACACAAGGCCAGTCAAACCCACTGGCTATAGACGACTGAGCAATGAATGAAGTTGTGTGCAACATCTGCAGGATGCAGGCATGTTGTTACTTTGAAGTGTTCTCTGTGAGGTCCTGTTATGCATTTATGTTGTGCTATAAATCTTTGTCAGTGTTAGCCCAGTACTAATGTTTGACTATTTATTGCACTTGCTTTATTTATACCTCATAAATTATTTACTAATGCTTCATAGATCAGACGTTTGTCTTTAATAAGCACAACTTGTTTTCAAGTTTTGCAAAATCCTCCGTCTGCACAACACTTGCTTCGTCTTTTTAAAGTGACAACAGTCGTAAAGAGAAGAAGGACACATGTAGAGGTAAACTGAAAGCCATTGCAATGATGTGCAGTGCATTCTAATAACACAGTTTGAGCAGCATTAGCCTGTTGCTGTGCTTAGTAACTACAGCAGGGGTCAGCATCGGGGTAGAAAAAGCATGAATCTGTTCATTAATTTTTTCTACAAGACACCATTTTCCTGGGACAAAATTGTGCCTGGTGGCTGAGGGATGAAAGCAAGGCTTATATGGAACCAATCTGAATGTGGATGGTGCTATTATTCTAAAGCCATTACACTGTGCAATGAACAGTTACCTCATAATAATGATAAATGATGATAATAAGCATAAAAGCAAAACGTTTTCTTATTTCCAATACAATTAATGCTTAGTTTAATCAGGAAGACCCATTAGATGGCTCTACCCTATAGAGAAGAGCTGTGGGACATCTGATAATATGGCAGAAATTGAATATAGGCCTAATAAGTATGTTTTCATTAATGTATAGACCCTTTTGCAGCCGATGTCATCGAAAAGCTGCGCATGCATTTCGGCTCCCCCAGTCATCCAAACGAGTTATCAAGCTGCAAAGGTTGAATTAAACATTTTACCAGCACCAAAATCCCCAAAATGTCTGCTTGTTGAGTATATGATACTTCAGAATCAATATTCCAGTGGTCGGTATAAGTTGCTCAAAATTGTTCAGAAACAGGATCACGACCATTTCAGAGCAACCGGTGGCGTCTACGGCTGCAAGCTATTAAATGTGTTGACTGGACTGAGGACGCGATCAGCACTGCTCGTGTTTGCAGTGGCCCATTGACAAGCTGTTGTGGTCCGCCGTACTTCCGTTGCCAAAAGCTTTCTTATTGTTTGCAAACTGTAAAAGGGTCTATAGTCACCTAAAAAAAACAAGTTGTTAGAATGAGCTGTTTATATCTTCATAGAACGTGGGTCCTCTTTCATGGACTCCGCCATGTTGCACCACCATGTTTCTGCAGCAGCCCAGAACAATCCAAACACTGGGCCTTACATGCTCTTTTGCAAGTTTTGCGGACAGCGTAGATTCTCCTACAAGCTTGGGAGCGAAGGGTGAGGCGACATATTTGCAATCTGCAAGCTCACTGCTAGATGGCATTAAATCTACACACTGGGCCTTTAACTTAGAACTCTAGAAAGCAACTGATATTGAATAGAAGATTTAGTAACAATTACTAAAGCTATTAGGTACAGCTTTTTATCCTTTATGAAGGTTTTATTATTAGAAAGCGGTACAAACTAAAGCTGAAATGATTAGTACATTAATCCGTTCGTCGATCGAAAGAAAATTAGATGTCAAATATTTTGATAATCGATTCATCTGCATTTTTCAAGCAATAATGTCAAACATTTACTGGTTCCAGCTTCTTAAATTTAAGGATTTGCTGCCTTTTTGACATTTTATACACTCAGTTAGTTGATGAATAATCTGCAAATTAATCGATAATGAAGATCATGTAGAATTTAACCATTCTGTGCTTTGAATAAGAATACTGACATCAAAACCTCTTATTTTACTGCTCCTGTACAATATGCAGATTTGGTCAAATGCCAGTTCGAGATGGACAACTTTTGGCACAACTGTCATTATAGCTTACATTTCTACTGCCTGTATATCCTGGCTTGGTTTAATTGATGTTATTATCATATCAGATGGGGCTATAAAAATAATATGGATTGTAATAATGCATCTAAGTCAGCGTTTTGTGTGTAAAAGTAAAGAATCTCTGGATTAAGAGCATTCCGACAGGATGACCAAACAATCTGATCTGCATCAGTGGAAAATATCAATCAGTTGGTTTTATTAAAGTTTGAAGGAATGCCCTCTGCTCTCCACTACACACGCTCACACATGCACGCTCCAACAACAAAGACCTTGATTGGCAAATTGCCCAAGATGCCAACAAATCATTGGAGGGCAATTATTTACTTAATCCAACTCAGGGTAGATTCACCATCAACTCCAGCATCGCATTAAACATTTAAACATCGACAAAACTGCAGATCTGCGAATATGAGAGCGCGGCTCTGCAGTTCAGAGGGTACGCAAATTACATCGCCCGGAGCCACCACTGCTGCATGAATGGAGCCTTTTTTTTATGATCACAGGGAAAACTTCTCCCGGGGGACCTGGAATTTCAGAGGGTTTTCCCCCTTAAACATACACGGGTACACTTTAAAGGTAAAAGGTAATTTTGCACTTCCTATCCTGGATAAAGCTGCTTGAAGTGTATGAAACGCGCTCATTCATTCCAGTTTAAACTCAAGCAAGATGTGCAATTTTTTTTTTCTAAAAGAATGACTCCAAGCCTAGAAAAAATGAGCATCTCGTTGTGACTGTGAGAAATACGCATGTTCGTGATCAATTTATAAACTTTTCCACGTGTCACAAACAAGCAGTGAAAACTCACCGTTTTGCTCCTTTACACCTGGAGGGTGAAACTTGCTGACATGACTTGATTCAGCTCCCGAGCCATATTGTTGGAGAAGCGATGCAAGAAGGAATAATAATGGAAGGATCATTTGGATGAGTGGTGGTTGGCGATCACAAAGCGCTGCTGACGGGATGGGTTTTGGATCACCACACACATGCGTCGTTTGCAGGACAGCGGTGCTGTTTTGGACACATTTGGAGAGGATAAACGCAGAGTAGAATCCACATAATCTTAATCATCAGTTCTTCTGGGGGGGAAAAGTGAAATTTGTATCTCCCTCAATCAACACAAATCCTCTTGTAAAGCTTCTGAGACGAGCCGCTTCTGCGCAATGCGAGTGCGCACCTGTTGGTTCTGTGGAAAGTTGGATACTGGGTTGGACAAAGTTTGGTTTTAAGTAGAAGTAATCCTGGAATTAGTTGTAAACGCGCCCTTTTGCAGACGTATCATCTATGGTGCGAGATCATTAGAAAGGCACAGATGCATTTTGGCTAAAGCGCGCGTCCACGCTGCGTTCTTGTCTCCGTCTGAATAAATCCCCGCAGATCTTTACGCATTACAGCAAAAGCTAACACACGGAGACAGCCAGAGAGTCCAGCAACCTGATACAGTCTGTACCCAGAAACCATTCGCAACACCGAGACGAGTTCTGTTGTCTGGCGAGCTCTTGAGTCATAACTTGGAGACTGAGATAAAATATCGCTGTGCGGCGAGGGTTGGGTTTTTGGAGACTGCCAACTGACGGCACAACAGGTGCTACACATAAAGTACAACTTCCCAGCCGAGGAAACTCCCCGGCATGTTAACCATTCCGCTGCTGCCTCGTCCAATGAGGTGTTTCACTCATTTTCAGTCTCAAATGGGCAAATACGGGTCCCACTTGTCGTCAACAGTTTCACGTTTCCAGTAGTTCGCAGGAAATCAGCAGCATGTGTCAGTCCCCAGATAAGCAGCTCAGCACAATCAGTTCTGAAGAAAAGACTCCTGATGCGAAGGAATTCTTAAAATAATTCAGTTTCCTCTACAGCATTTATCATCAAACACCAGAATAAATGACTGGACACTTTTTGAGCTTAATGCAAAAAACTTGAACATTATTTTGTTTGTTGTTTTTCCCAGATAACCTCTCCCCAACTTCTGAAACCAGTCAAATTGGAAAGAAAATTAAGAAAAATAAATAAATATATAAAAATCTAGTTTTAAAACTAGGACAAAACTAGGGAAATGTTTCTTTTTCAGTGTGCAATACACTTCTAGAAATAAAGACGCTAACTAGAACCATTAAGGGTTCTTTGGCTTGTCTCCATAGAGGAGAACCTTTTTTAGTTCCCGCTAGAACATTTTCTAATGGTTCTTGGAACTTGGAACCTTTTCAGAGTTCTACCAAGAAACCAACATAAAAGGTTTTGTGAAAGGTTTTACTCAGAACCCTTATGATGTAATGGTTCCACCTCAACCCCCCTGTGGGGGTTCTATCAAAGACCATTCCACCCTCTAAGGGTGATTACAAAAACCCAACCGGGGATTCTACCATGAACTTTTCTATATTCCAAGGGTTTCATCTAGAACCCACCAAGGGGGTTTTACCAAATCTTTTTCATTCGAAAGGTTTTATCCAGAACCCAGAGAGGAGGTTCTGCTGGGAACCTTTTAATATTACAGGGGTTTAATCTAGAACCCACCCAGGGGGGGTTTCCGAGAACCCTTCTGCTTTGTGGTACAAAGAACCCTTGAGAAAAAATCTTCAAGGATTTCGACAATCCTTGAAGATCTGTTTCTTCAGAAAGGGTTTCTCAATGGAACCCTTTGTCTTACAAAGAACCACTGACAAGCCATTTTTTCAAAATGCGTGCCTCAGAAGCAAATGGTTCTGTGTAGAACCTTAGCCCTTTAGGAAGAACCCTTTTGGAACCCTTATTTATTCACCCCACACATTGTTGCAATACAAAATGTGGTTTTATATAATTCAAATCATTTTATATTTTGGTTAAAGCTACTACAAGGAGTTTTTAACTGGTTATGAAACAGTCAGTTTATTACTCTGCCTTTATAGTACATGCAGAAGATAACATTCTGTGACAAGACTGACTATTTTTGTATAGTTATTCTTAATGGCTGCCACAGGGTTGGACTTTCTATGAAATCAGATGATAACGTCTGTTTTTACATTTTCACAGACAAAGTTACAGTGAGTCGAGCATTACCAAGCTAAAAAGAAGCAGGAGATTTTTATTAAGATACTTTTATTTTTGACATTACATTTTGTGGTTGTTACAGTGGAAACACTACCGCTTTGTGCAAAGGGGTCTCCAAAATCAACGAAATATGAAAGTTACTTGTAGTAGCTTTAACCATTGTGAATTTTACAGAACTGAATAGGGCTGTAATTAACGAAGTAAAATCAACTGATCAACTAAAATTCTACCTTCTCTTCAATTCAATTAGTCAATAGGGTTGGGGGGGGGGGGGACATATTATCTGATTAAGTTAAAAGATAGGTAAAGCCCCTGCCCTTTACTTGTGCCCCATGGGACCTTACTTAGAAAAAATATGAGCGCTAGTCTATGGTGAGAGATAAATCGTTTTTTGATCCCATTTGAATTGTGCCATGAATTGCACATATGATGTTTGTCAGTATAATTTTACAAGTCAAGAAAGTCGCAGTCATTACACAGGCATTGCAGCTTCAGCGGCTAACATTAGCATTTGGTAGGAGGAAGTCCTGTCGTCACATTAAAGTGACAAACATCTTATGTATAATTTATTTTACAATTAAACAGGATCAAAAAATCATTTGCTTCTGTCCATTAATTACTGTTCATATTTTAAGGTCCCATGGTAGTCCGCTGGAAGGGGAGAGACTGTGTTTCTCTATCGGCCACAGAGCAGAGTGCACTTTACTTACTAGCTTAATTGGATGCTAATCAAAGTTACACAGTCAAATTGACCAAATTACTTCCTGCAGTTTGACCATTTCTTTTTCACTTGTAGCTATATTATCACTTTAAGAGCATGTCTATCAAGTAAATTTACATATGGTAGCAACACACGCACACATTCCTGCAACCATAACAACAAAGCTAATGCTAACGCTGCAGTATGAACTTCTACAAAAAGCAACACGAAAAAACAGCATCCGCTATTTAATTAGCTTCCAGTGAGTCTTAACTTCACACAGTTTATCTTGACTATCCCTCAAAATCAAAACATTATTTCAACATATACAACATGAAACATGGCAAAACGTCCAGCTTTCGAGTTTGAAGTCCAGTCACAAACAGGAGGCATCGATCCCTCATTGAGCTTGAACCGTTAGCAGCTGGTCCGCTTTGAGAAAGCAGTCTGGCAAAGTAAAATCCACACGTTGTCATCAAAAATAGTTTTTTATCCAGTCAGCTCTCCTGTCCGCTGACGCTGGGGACTGATGTAGCAATTTAGGGCTGTAGTTTGATATGTTGTCAAGTAGTTTGGAGCCGAGTAAATGTTCAGTAAATAGCCTGTCCCTCAGAAATAAAATACACCAAGCATAATAATGTTCCTCCTTCCCCTGAAAATATGGAATTAAGAAGCGATTTTCTCCATATGAAAGTAACACCTGCGACTGCCCAATCAATGAGAATTTGGTTGGATAAGAGCATATGATAAACCAATCAAATAACTCAGCTGAAGGTGTCAGCCATAATAGCTTCTCTGTTGCAGCAATCTGGCCTAGTTGGCGAAAGAAAAGAAAATGTGACAAAGTTCACTTCCTGCTGCTGTGCTACTACTGTGCTACTGTGTGTGTCCCATTTGCCCCCACTGTGTTAGTGCTTATAAATATCTGTTTTCCCGCTCTTTCTGTTGCCTGGTGCATCATGGTCCATCAAATTCATAACATATACACGGTTATACAATGAAGTCCGGGGTCCATATGCACAGGAGGAACTCCGTTATTCAAAAAGGAAACTTTCCATAAGAAAAATATTCCTAAGTAAGCTTGTTGCGTCCGTGGAGTGATTGTTTAAAACTTCGGTTCATTTTCCCCATAGAGAGATGAAAGATAAATGTGTACCCACACAAGACTTTTCAACACGCTGTTGTGCATCTTGCCTAAATGTTTCTGTGGAAGGAAATGTTTAAGGGCTTCTCAATTTGTCATATCAAAGCAGAGACACCGCTTGGAACAATACTCCCTCCTGTTCCCAATTTCCTTTCTCTCCGGCACACTGTTGTACCTCATCAACTGCGTTTCATGTGGTTCCTCCCATTCTATTGTTGGCAAAATCCACCAGTGTATCCCCCCACTGTATGGTGAGGCTGCTGCAGCACAGACACAACAATCAAAGGAGAGCTAGAGACATATTGAACCCATTGAGCCAGACACATGATGCAATGCTGCAGCAATTTACCCCCAGTCTCACATAGCTCAGAAACCACCACCTCAAAGAGAGCGCCGAGCAGCCATCTCTCCGGCATCAAGGTATGAAGGAAGGTTTTGTGGTTTTAATCAAAGTTAATGGCTGGGAAAGGAAGGCATGGGGCATTGATACAGTCATTTCATACGTGTGTTGCCCCCGTGGAGAGGGGCATATAGAGGTCTTCTTGTGCCTGCTGCAAGGGCCAAGGCCCTTTGTGTAAAGGAGAGTATCACATTCCAGCCCTGCAAGGGCCTGCAGCAGATGTCAGCACTTCAACATTGTGGAATCCCTCTCTCTTTCACACACACACACAC
>JAJHUR010101982.1:0-29065 GCA_027495735.1 Lutjanus campechanus | reverse complement strand
TATATTTAAGATGTCACAACACAATGACTGGAGATTTACAGAAAAATATAAACTTTATCAGTTTGAACGTCTTGAATATATCTTTTGAATACAGGAGGCAAATCATTATATTTGTACCAGCTTTTATGGAATTATGTAACCAAACTGCAACCATCTCACAACGTTAACCACGTGTTTTTGTTTTTGTTACCATGCCAGCGATCACCTGACTATTGATCTGCTGTCCACAAAAGTTAACGTGAAGGATTAATGTATCATCTGCACACAGAACTGGACTGTGCACGGTACCTGACAGTGGAAGTCGTGTTATTTGTGCACAGATTGCAGAGACCAGGTTGGCATTTAATGAAAATGTGACAGAAGATTTTTTTTCCCTTCCCACATACAGTATTTGACCTTCTTGTATTCTTCACACAATCAGATTTACGGCCAATAAAACGTCTGTGAGAGGAGACATCTGTTTCCATAACCACGTAAACATGGAGGCCGTCTCCCGACACGTATGAACAACAACACTCTGTTCTTTGGTTCTATTTTAACTCGCAGCAGTGCTTCCTTCTCCTCCCACTCTCAATCTGCCTGTTACTTCGCCTTCGCTGTCACTGTTGTCACCACTTCCAAACACTGCATACACTCTGCAGCCTGCATACAAATGTTACATGTTTACACTCTCTGTCTCCCTCCCCAACTGAAGAAATGAAGTAAAATCATTCAAAACGAGCAGCGAGAAGTTCGACGAAGCGACGAGGAGGAGTGAGAGTTAACAGGTGGTCTCACATGACTGATGTGATGAGGTAAAAACTGAGTCCCGCCGTCACTGTAAGCAGACAAAGCAGACGTGTAATTATATTGTAGGAGCACATTGATGCATGATTGCAGTTGAGAAGACAATAAACAGTTTGGAGTCTGGAATTAACCTGTAACACAGTGTTATTATCATTTTTAAATCCAGGTTTATTTTGTAGAGCTTTTACAGAAAAATTATAGATGTCATCAGTGTTCAGTTTCTCCTGGTGGTTCCAGTTATAAAACAAGGCTGCAGCCACGCTCGCAGCTTGACAGCAGCTAAAAATGACTTGTAACGTCTGAGCAGTAAAACAGAGGACTGCAGTGATGTTCAGTCACGGCAGGAAGCAAGGGCGTAGAATTCAGCCGGGACACGTCCCAACCCATATCCTGGGATTACTGAGTTACCAGGGGGAAAATGTAATCAAAAAATTAAAATAAAACCACCATAAGTGGCTAATCAATGTTAGTGAGATCCAGAACTGAGACAAAGCATTTTTTATTGTGCTACTTACAGATGTGTGTTTAAGCTCGGTGGTCCTGCAGCTGACAGTCACGACTGAAAAATATTCAATTTAATGATTATTCTTGAGAATTTACACAAATAATGTCTGACCAAAATGTTTTGGTGAAAATGTATTTGTTAAGTATTAATATATAATTTATGAAATGTTTTGGTTTGCATTACTTCAATAATCAGTTATTTATTGATCATTATATTCATCACCAACTATTTTGATTAAAAAATATTCAGTCTAAGTATAGTTTTAAGAAAAAATGTCTAAATTCTCTGATTTTAAATGTGAATATTTCTGGCTTCTTTCTGGTTTCTGAGGGCGTCATATTGGGCTACTTTGCTGACATTTCACGAACCAAAAAATTATAAATTAATTTAAGAAAATGAACAACAGATAATTGTTAATGAAAATAATTGTTACAGAGGAGAAACTATTTTTCAAATGACAAGGTTGTGTCAGGATTAATTAATTGATTTATCGAGAAAATACAATCAACAGATTCATTATCAACAATAATTATCATTAACAATTAAAAGACGTGTTAAAAACCTTCACAACCTAGAACTAACAATACATACTGATAACACGGTGAAAAAATGTACTTTGATGATCATCTTTAATATTTTTTAATGACAGTGTTGGACCTTTAAAGTTGTGATCCAGATTTCTGTGAGATTTTTACAAAAACATAATTTAATCAGGCATAAAAAGGGTTAGCTATAGTCTTTTTATTTTTAGTCAAATTCATTCAGCAAAATTACAATCAGATGTGTTTCAAACTCTGTAGTTGTTTTCTTCTAAATCAAAGATCAATAAGATTTACTGTGTAAAAATGTGTATTTTGAATGTAGTGAAACTTTTTGTCACTTTTAGCAGACGACAACAGCCAACAAGTGGAAGCAGCCACACTGGTCCTGCTTTCCACAGAGCTCACTGGTTATTGATAAGCAGTCATTTGTTGTTCCTTGGTGCCCCACAGGGACTTGGTTTAGCTGATTCAAGTCCAACATGGGCCAGTCAGTGTGGAGAGCTGGTATCTGGAGAGGAACCAGTTCACCTCAGGGACACTGACAAGGTGTCCTTTAGCACCAAACATGTGGCAGCCGCCTCACTCTGACTTTTCTCCAGTGAAGCTGTCTAGAGGTCCTGTTTGGGCCCGTGTGCATGTAAATAATATGGATTAATAAAGTTTGCCTTCTTATTCTTAACACAGATACTTACCAAGCCCAGCTGATATTATATCATACATGAGAAACACATGTAACCTAAATGTTACATTTGAGTTGGGAGGTAAAAGTCAACAGCAGCTCAACAACACGTATGTCTTAAATCTATATTTTACAATACCAACTGTTACATACGCAGCATTGTCTGAAAAACCAAACAAACCACAGCAGTGAGCGCAGGAGTCAGAACAAATCTTCCTCTGACTGAAGAACAATCATGCATGATGAAGCAGGGTGGCATTATGGGTAGGGTGACCTCTCTGGTGGCCTGACCTCATGTCAGCCAGCATCATCTCCTGTGACCTCTGATCTCCACACTGAAAAACCTCAAAGAGGTAAACACACAATACACATGTTCAGTGTGAAATATAAATAACAACACAAACAGTGTGCAGCCGTGTTTGTGCTGCATTCAGGTGCTCCTCTGATGCTCTGATAGTCTACGGTGTGTTCATGAGCTTTAAGTTGCAATGTGGAAACAAAATGCACGCTGCAAAGAGTTGGGCTGTTGTTGTTGTTGTTGTTGTTGTTGTTGTTGTTGTTGTTGTGTCTGGGTGATGGTTGGCTGTGATGAGCCTCCCGCTGAAGATTCATGTTGCTGAAACAATTTAAAGTTTTTTATTGCAAAGTGATTTTTTTTCCAAGAAACCCACTAAAACATGTCTTCATCAGGGTAAATGCTGATGAATCTCTTCTCTAACTAATGTAGCTCAGTAGTTAACTGATGGTTACATCCTAATACAAGATTACAAATTACATGTGAGCAAAAATTGATATGTAACATAAAAATGAATAAAAAGTTGTTAAACATTTACTTTGATCCGTCATGTTTCTGCTGTGACATCAAGAGATGACAACTCTGCAATTCCTGGACCAACATTTTCTGACTTTCTGAGTATTTTGTTTTTGAATTTTCCCAGTTCTGAGCTGATATTTGTGATTATTCTGACACCATGACCACTCTGTCCAAACCAACCAAACCCCATTTACAAAAACTGTTATTTTACCTCACAGAACACGGGAGTCTCTGATCTCCAGCTGCTTTGATCTGTTTGGTTAGTTGGGAAAAAGTGATATTTGGTTTATATAACAGAGGATTCCCAAACTGGTCGTGTGTTCAACCACCATCTATTGTTGGTAAAACATAAGAACACTTCAAATCATCTCAACTGTTCCTTTGAGATGAATCATCTGGGGAACATGAATTTTCATGATAATTCTTGTAAAGTGGTGGACCGACCAACATCACCATGCTGCTGCTGCTGCTGCCATAAAAACCTCTTCTCTGGAAACTCTGGTTGCATATTTAGCTGTAAAAGCAGCATGATTAACCCTGGATGAGAAGAATAAAGGGGTGACATTATAACGACATCACAGTATAATGAGAGAACAAGACCAAAAAAGAACCATCGGCTTCAAACACGGATGTACTGACTCAGAGAAATAATGAAATCATTAATTAGAGCATGTAGCCAGGGTTCAGTCCCACATGATTATTCTGCATATCTGTTGGGACTGGGAGAAAAAAAAAACAATAGCTTCCGTTGTGCCCTGTTCTGCTTTGTTCTTTGTCTTACATGCAGATTGAGCTGCTGCAGAGGTACCACCATCCTCACTGAATTACTGCTGCACTGCTGGAGAGGAAATGTTTGCAAAAAAAAATCAGAGAAATTATTCACTCCTCAGCTGGCAGAAGGCAGAGAGAATCTCCAGTCCACTGGCTGATGGAGATTCCAGAGTTATGACTCAGTAGAAGCAGCTCTTCCTCTCTGAAGATGATAATGAAGGCTGTGTGCATGATTCGCCTCTGAAATGTGATCCTACAGTCAGTCACAGAGGAGACTACATCAGTGCACCTCGCAGGAGTTCAGAGGGTTTCTTTGGGTTTATCATTTGAGGAGGTCAACACACCATGAAGACGTCAGAAGTGGAGCATCGATGCACCTTGGGCAATGAATCAGTGAAGCGGTCTGAGCAGCTCTGACAGGCTGAGAGCTCAACTGTTGCTGCTTTTATTCTTCTGTTTGTGAACTTTTAAGTCACGCTAGCAGCAGGGCTGCAGGAACGGCAATGTCCACCCGTCCATCTGTCTGTTGGTCAGTTACTCGGTCCACTACTTTAGCCCAGGGTAGAATTTAAACACTTACTTGATGGATTCTGAGATTTTGTGCAGACATTCATGTTCTCCAGAGGATGAAGCTGTCTGATGATAGAGTGAAATGTATCTCAACTATGTGATGGATTGTGATGAAATGTGGTTCAGACCTTCATGTTCCCTTCAGGATGAATGTAATAACTTTGGTGATCCTCTGACTTTTCATGTAGCGCCATCATCAGTTCGACATTTTTAATGTGTCCTTCTACAAAGTAGAAAAGTAGAACATGTTAATATTACACCTGCTAAACATCAGCCTGTTAGAGTCGCCACTGTGAGCTGTAGATGATTAGTAAAGGTGGGACTCCTTTATTCACACTCTGTCTGAAACTCTCTGTTTTAGCTCCTGTCTCTGCTCTGATTGGTCAGCTCCCTGCTCAGGGGACCAGACACTGCTCACTGTGATTCACCAGGTATTCAGTGGGCGGGACAGTCACCTGTCTAGAGGAGGTGCTGAGCCCTTTGTGACATCACAAGGGGAGGCCAGTCTGACTGGTGTTTTGGAAACACACATCTGAACAAAGGACCAAGAAAAAAAAAGAGAAGATGTCAGTTTCTTATATTTTGTGTCTTTAGAGACAGCAGGGGTGCATATTTTTGTTAAAAAACCATGAAAAAGTGTATTTTGTATAATCATGACCTTTAAAGAAAAAGGAGCAACTGGACGTCTGTGTGCTACTTCAGCACCACGGACAGCTCCAGAGATTTCTCAATAAACAGCAAAGTAAATGAATGAATGAGAATTTGTTCATGACTTGTTTGGTTAAATAAAGGTCAAATAAAATAAGATAAAGTGATGCTGACAAATCTGGGCTGGACCTCGGTCAGCACCGGCTGAGATTATCCACAGTTAACAGATCCAGGGTAATACTGCACTCATCTGGTGTTAGAATAACTAGAAAAAATAATTTCCCGACTGGGAAAATTCACATGAACACTTTGGAACAATTCAGAAAGTCAGAAACTTTTTGTTACACAGGTTGTTGAGTCGGTGGCTGTTTACTGGCAGAAATATGGCAGCTGAAATTAAATGCTTGATAAATTCATAAATTCACAAAATGTATCTCAGTTATCAGGTATTAGACTGCAGCCGTTTGTTGCTGTCTAAATAGAGTGGCCTAGATTAATTAGAAACATTATTTATTGGTTCTTACCCTGATAACAAATCAAGTTGCCAACAAACAGTTTCAGAATAACTCATCCGAGCTTTTCTCTGCCCTCAGTAGCATCTATGTTTTTGTCCACCTAGAACCTAAAAGCACATGAACACACTGAAGTCAGAATAACGACTTCCCATCTTGGAAACTGGAACCATCTGAGGAGCACATGAATGCACCTTATACCTACCTGACCTGCTCCTGGACTCATCAGGGCCTCCCCCGTAACTTTAAACATTCTTGATATCAAGGAGTTAAAATCTGGATGATTATGTCAAAGCAGAAGTTAAAGAGAGGTGTTGCCAAGCAACGGTAAATATTTTTGTCCTTGTAGCTAATGTCAGCTTGCATACTACTGTTGACAGATATTAAAACTGACATTTAAAATCTCACCTTCAGTTCTCACTGACTGCTTCTCCTTAAACATTTTCTCCTCCAGAATCGATTAACTTCTGCTTTTGTTGCAAAGCATTAATGTTACAACAGAGGGCTGTTCTGATTCGTCAGCCTCGGTTTTGTTTACGTCTGCTCCTATATGAGAGATCGTGCTTTCTCCTCTGGCATGATAGTCTTGATATTAACCTGTAGTTTGTGGCGTGCCGTTATTTTCAGTGTGTAGCTGTTTGAGATTAGAGAGAAAAGAGAATCTGTGAAGTTTCTTCTCGTGTGGGGTCCATGGAGCTGTCCATGGTGCTGAAGTGGCAGACAAATATGTGTTTGTGAGTTTTTCTCTCATTTTCATCCTTCTGTCAGTTTCATCTTGGATTCATAACCATCTCTCTAAATGATATAACTCATATATAGCAGGTTACCTAAAAGAATCAGTCTTCTCATCACTAGCGTGGTTCTATTGGGCCATCCTCCCCCGTTAAAGATGAACAAATTGTTGTGCAGCATCATTCTTATAAGAGGCAGCTCAAAAGAACAAGAAGTGACTGTTTGTGTAAAAACTACAATGATGGCTCTTAAAGAGGTTAGCTGGAGATTATTTCTTCATTGAAAGAGGAGCAGACAACAGCAAAGAAGGCATGAAGGTTTGGTTTGGTTTGGTTTGGTTTGATTTGATTTGGTTTGGTTTGGTTTGGTTTGGTTTGGTTTGGTTTGGTTTGGTTTGATTTGGTTTGGTTTGATTTGGTTTGGTTTGGTTTGGTTTGGTTTGGTTTGGTTTGATTTGGTTTGATTTGATTTGGTTTGGTTTGGTTTGGTTTGGTTTGGTTTGATTTGATTTGGTTTGGTTTGGTTTGGTTTGGTGATCTAATTGGTTGAAGCCTGTGCATCCAATTTTTCCATTTCTTTTTTAAATGCCTGCCCTTTTCCAAACAGTTTCCAAGGACGACTTCTCAGGTGGTTCTGTGTAACATCATGATGGACAACAGTATCATTACTGGGTCTAAGAGGGTCTTGACCTCATCTTGATCTCTCATCTTGATTTATTTTGGTGTGAGTTGCAGAGTTTTGCAGATATCGACTGTAGAGATGCCACTCTTGTGGCCCAGAGAGCCAAAAAAATACATCTGAAAATTTCTAAACCAGTGTCTCTTTCCAAAAATCATGACCTGGTTACTCAAGATGATCCACAGGCTTTGTTGTTGTTGTGAGCAGTTTCATGGGGGAAATACTTTCTTTCTGTAGTAGTACTTCTACTGGAAGTACTTTATTTTTCTACTAAAAGAATACTCTGAAATAATCATACCGAGCTGTTCCATAACTTTTAGCCATATTTTTGCTGTTTTCTCTCTTTGACCTTTAAATGATCTTGATACCTTGATACAAAAACACAAACATACACAGAAAAACAAAATCTGAATATCTCTCATCGTGTTTCTTCGACACAAACATCTCCAGTCTTTGTCTGCCGTCTCTCTCTTTTTTCAAACAAACACACTTCACATAACCTCACTTTGTCTCGTCTCTCCTCTTCCGCTCATTAATGTCATAAACTGGGGCACTGGGACCGCTTGTCAGCCTGTCATCGCCTCTGTCTTCCTCGTTGGTGTCGTAATGAGGATGTCCCCGCAGAGGGAGGCTGCCAGAAACCGTTACAGCCGCCTGATCACTCGGCTCAATTCTCTGAGTATTAACTGATGACGCATAATGACAGTCGTGAATGATCTCTCACTCTCTGCCTTAAACACACGCACACACGCACACACACTGCGATCAATAGAGACCGCTGCGTCCCTGCAGACCGACTCCATTCACACTCTGACATTCATCAAGCTCAAGTTGAAGCCGTTAATTTGCTGCAGCATTAATTCAGAAAGAGAGAAGGACTGAACGAGGCGTCCAGCAGGGTGAAGACAAGCTGACAGAACACTTCAGAGGAAGATTATTACGTCTCACATCTTTATTCTCTTTTGGTCAAAAGGTCACTTGCTCCAAACGTTCAATTTATAATCAAGATTTCCTCTCTGAGTATTGAGTCTTGAGTATTTTCATCCAAATGTAGCACAAACTTCAGCCCGTCCTGGCCCAGAAGTTATCTGTGCAAGAACATTGTTAGGTGGAGACCTCTAGTGGCCATAATAATTATGAGGGAACAGTATAAAGCCTGTATTGTACCTTCTGCATCTGCAGGTTCGTATGATGTAAATGTAAATTTTGGCTCTGTGTAGACATCCACGTATCTCCAGTTCTTTGTGACTGTGTCGACTTGTCCAAACCACCAGGACGCCGATCAGCTACACATTTGGAATACATCCTCCAATTTCACTTCACAAAGTAAACAGAACATGACGTCCATTTTGGTGGAGGAGGCGGATGGATGGATCAGTCAAACAAGCACTGTGACACAAGAGACCGGGATAAATAAGGTAAGGCGAGTCGGAGACTAGCTCTGACTAGTCTTACAATGACTTGGACGAATGAGGACATTCACGGACACGACTTACATTCTGCACTCAAGGACTGGTTGTTGTTGTTGCTCAGGGCTGCGTTACGAAGCGAGATTACTGTGTTAGCACGTATGTTGAGTCTAAAGAGTTTTCAGTGTCACGAAGGCGTCTCTCATTTAACCTGTCTATATCACCATGGTAACTGATGCTGAACTCGTAAGCTGGTCAGGAGCAGGTTAGTGAAATGTAGTGTGTGGCAGTATAAAGTAGTTTAAAATCAATATCGCCAAACTAAAGGAAAAAAAGCACAAAATTTATACTTGAGTACATCACTGACTACACATTAGTGTGTGTCTGTTTGCTCACCACTCAAACAGCACCATTAGATTAATGATGCCTGAACACACAAATCCCATCTGATCACTTTTTTCTTTTTTTAAATGTGGGCAGATTTCAGAAACAGCAGATTTGTTTTCCTTCAGTCTGGATGTGAAATCTTCGCTCCAAAGCTTTCCAAAGCAGACATGTACAGATTTTCCTTTTACTCAAAACTTACAAATGGCCAGGATTATCTTCTGGCAGAATGAACACTGAACAACAATGCAGTTGCCAACAAGTCAACACAAATTACTGATTGCAGAGAAACACAAGCCTCCAACAGGAACACAACGCGGCCTCAGGAGCGCCGGCAGTCAGCTGTAAGACTTAAAGGCTCAGATTGAATTAACCTGCAGGAAAATGGTTTGGTTATAAACTCATTAAATCAGAATTTAATGAAGTAAGTGTAATCAATTTGTTTGACATTGATTTTCTTTCCAGTCTGAGCGAAGCCCCACCTGAGCCGCCGTGTTGACGGACAAACAATAGTGTGACGGCGCCGAAGGAACGGAGGGAACAATGCGTTCCTAATTGGACATCCAAGAGTCAGAACATGCACCACGTTTTCCTCAAATTCAAGCTTCATTTGCTGCCGTTTAACACCAGCGATGTGACGGTGTGCGTGCGCCTCTTTCTGTGCACGCGTGAGAGTGTGTGTTCTTGTACGAGTTTCCACATGTGCGCACACAAACACGCAAAGGCACTCAGGGAAATGAGGAGGGAAGAGGAGCAGTGAGGCGAGAGAAAGTGACTGTAGAAACACAAGACAAGAGAGAAAGAAGGAGGGGACAAGATTTTCATGCACTTCTCTCCAGACACACACACTTTGTGTGGTGCAAAGCTCTGTGAGGTGCACTGATGATGTAGAGACAGCTGCTGTGATTTATGTCACATCTGCATTTGTTCCTGAGGAAGCTGAAAAACAGGCAGTGAAGTCATTTTTCACACCTGTAGGTTCATGTGGTCAGAACCAAGGAGAGAAACCATCTGTTCTCGGTTTACAAAAATGCAATGAAGGCATGAAACATATCTAACAGTATCAATGTGTGTATATTAAGGGTGGGCAGTGATGTCACATATATCCTTTATTATTTTGTAGTAACATGATATAATACTTTCACAGCAAAAACAAAAGAAATACCTAATATATAAATATATAAATTTTATGTTGTACTCCCTGTCCCTCATGTCTTTACAATATTATGACAAGAGATCAACAACGGTTCAGGTTTATACTGTAAATGAAACTTTTTTTGGTGAAAGACTCAAGTTAATAATTGTGTTTCTGAAGGTTTTACATCCAGTCTGAAAGAAGAAATTCTGTTTTTTCTTTTTGAAGGTCGACATTCAGAATCTCTAACATTTTAACTATCCAGTCTATTAAAGAGCTTCTTCCAGTAAATGACCTGCATGAATCAGTTCTTCTGTGTTAACACAGGTGTGACATTTTCAAAGAGTGGATGTCTCATTTTGGAACAAAAGGTTTTGTGGGTGGAAGTGAAGAGGCCCCGTCATCATTACTGTGTGATCACAGAGAAAAGTCAAGAGACTGAAGAGTCAGTGGTCGAATCCACACAGCAGCTCGTACGAGTGTGTCCATCCACAGACACGACTCACACAGTAAACATGAGCCAAAACTCTTCAGTTTTCTCTGTTTCTTTTCCTTTTTTTGGGTTAATAATCACTTTAATTCATAAGTGAGTCATTCACACAATAATTTTGACACTGATATCAGAACCTCAAATGAACCGTTTGTTCTCAGATTCATCAACACTGGAAGTGACAGAATTTCATCACCACGAGAACGACCATAAGCATCATTCTGACCTTTGACCTGCAAACTACATTATTGCTCATGGACATTAATGCATTAATTCTTAGTTTATCTTTGAAAAAATAAAACATTGTAAAATGTATTTATTTTGTAACATGCAGCCATCATGTAGTAAACCATAATAACCATATATTGATTCAAATTTTAGATTCATCTAGAATCAGTTAAATGTATTTTATAAGATCATAAACATGACCGACAGTGTCGGTTAGTTGATCCACCAGTTTAGTTCAGAAACATCTCAACAACTTCCAGCAATGATTCCCTGACATGTCCTCTTAACCACCAGCAGGGGAAAGTCACAGGATGAACTGTGGTTTAAAATACTCTGGTTTAGTGCCAATTAACAAATGTTAGCTTGCACAAAAAAAGTGTTAGCTGCTTAGCATTAGCATGTTAGCATTGTTATTTTGTGTAGGATAGCATGAGGAGGTGAGATTTTAACTGCCAGTCTGTGAACAGGAGCCCCGGTGGCTCAGTTTGCAGACTGAGGATGAGAGCCTCTGAATATGGCTGTGACGTTCCTGTCTGTGTCGCTGTGTGCGTGACGTTGATGCAGGCGTGTAAATCTGACCTGCACAGAATCGTATCTGACACTGACTGGTCAGTAGCTGAGTTCCGGTCTTCGGCCGGTCGATCGGTGCGTCCCCAACATGCAGACATCTGTGTACCTGTAATTAGTTCTGCTTGTCCACAAGGCCACTACGCTACAACAAGCTACAGAACTGTCCACTCCTGTGGAACCTGTCCTCCAAGTGGACCCAACAATGTGGAATAAACTGAACTACTACACGTCGGTGGTGTCCACAGCTGTCTGAAGCATGCGTCCATTTGAGATTATATTCAGACCTCAGACAGGAAATATCAGGTTTTATGGAAAATACAGTGAAGAGAAGCAAAATTTCAAACTGTTTGACACCTGAGTTTTAATGCAGACGCTTTTTTTTTCTTTAATGGGTTTAATAGCAAAGTTTCTCAAATGTTGAAAACTAGCAGCTGTACAAGTCCTTCCCCTAAATAAAATCATCTATAATTGGCTAAACTTTGATTTAAATCTAATTTGATCAGCTGATAGGTAAATCTGAGCAGGCACTCGATGACTGATTTTGGTAGTTGACAGTTTTCTAAGTGTAATTTTTCATGCACACTCCGTCAGTTGGTTCAGAGCAGTTTTAATGAAGAAGGAGGCAAGAAAAGCAGAGATCCTTAATCATAAGATACATTTTTATTCTGCTCTGTTTCTGCCATTTGTAGTCCCATTCATCAGGAGCGCTGTTAGCTCTTTATGATCATTAAAGTCACAATAAGTTTGTGTTTGACATTTTGGAACAGGTCTCTCTGACCATGATGGAGTGTTTTGATATTAAATATTAACGTTCCCTGCAGCCTGTATGTTGCCTGCGTGTTGCAGCTCTGTTTACAGTCCTGCTACTGCGTGAATTTCCCTTCAGGGACAATTAAGTTTGAACTTGAACTTATCTTGTTATCTGGTGTTTTTCATTAAGTCTATTGGCTCAGCACCAGGTGGCCTCGTTAAACAGCGAGCAGTAACACTGTGATGATGTTCACAGATTCAGCAGCAGGTTTCTGTCTCTCTGATAAAATCGGATAAAGAGCAGCTGCAGGACGGAGATTTTCCCTCATTAGAACCGTTTTCTTCTTCTCTCTGCTGTATCTGTGCTGCTGTACCTCCTGCTCTCCTCTGTAAACGTGTCTGTGCGACTTCCTGTTTGAGTGAGTCACTGATTTATGTTTCGGGGGTGAGTCGGCCTCACATCTCGCCGTCCTCGTGAATCATCCTGTCAGAAGTCATTTTTTCCTCAGAGGATTTGTGTGAATCAGGAGGAAGCAACAAATTCATTCACTCAGTCGAGTCCACAGGTGCTTACGTGCACACGAACGAACCCGGCGCTCTCTCTGCCCTCAGGTAATGGAAGCCTAATTCATGACATCACTTCCTGTTTAGCCTTTGTTCCAGTAGCCTCTGTGACTCAACACCGTCTCTCATTCAGACTTTTTGAATGAGAGATTCAACACGTTCTCACTTCCACTGAATCAAATAGAACAGCTTAGTCATTTCCCTGCAGGTGCCCCTCTGACATCATTCCTGGAGGCGGGACTCTAGCTTTATGTTTGGATGTGCTGTCAGGTTTGTCCGGTCTGAGACCCATTTTGTCATTTTTATTTGAGCCAAGTCCAAGCTGTGTTTGCATGGCTCTTGTCCCTGCTCTCCTCCTCCCCTCCCGGGGTGGTCCTCAGTGCTGCGTCCAGCTGATCGGACTGGGTGGTTGAAAGATGCCGTGTGCATTATTGATTGACTCTGAGACTGCTGCTTTTTAACCCAAACCCTGCACTTTGTTTTCCAACATCTACAAGTATATTTCTGTCATAGCTGATACATGTTTCAACAATAAAGCCAAAAAATAACAGATTCAAAGATAAAAGCAGCAAAATGTGAAGGAGTGACTGGCTGCAGGATCTACATGTTACACAATAGTTTCCTGAATAATATGGGAATATCAATAAAAACTAGTCTTTTATCTAATTCTGCATTTTTACAGTAATGTTTATTAATATGTACTGTACCTAAGATTTGTGTGAGACAGGAAATATAGTGTCCAGACGAGACTGCAGCTAATCATTATTTTATTATAATTAATATAATTATTATTTTCTTCAGTGGTTGTTTGGTCATAAAATGTCATATAATTGTGAAAATTTCTGCAGTTTCCCAAAGCCCAAGGTGATGTCTTCACATTTATTTTAGCCACCAGCAAGGGCTTCTAAATATCACTCAACAATTCCTTCAAGATGGAAGATTCACATTAAAAATGAACTTAAGGCAAAGTCATTCTGCTGTCATAAAAACGGAGAAGTCAGACAGAGACAGATGATAATATGCAATGAAAATAATCCTGGCAGCGTCTCTATAGGGGACAGTTTTACAACATCGATTCCAAAAAAGTGGTGATGTTTAAAACCAAAATAAAAACAGAATGAAATGATTTACAAATACTTTTTGACCTGTATTCAATTGAATACGGGTCAAAGAAAATATATTTAAGGTTCTAACTATTAAAATGTTTTTTTGTACATATACACTCACTTTAAACTGACATTTCAAAAAAGTTGTGACAAAAGACTGTGAAAGCTGCTGAACGCTCCAAAATCACCTGTTTGTAACCTTCCACAGGTGAACAGGTGAGCTGGTAACAGGTGACAGGATCATGATTGGGTATTAAAGGGGCGTCCTGGAAAGACTCAGTGGTTCACCAGCATGATGGGGTGAGATTCACCACTTTGTGAAAAACTGCAAACGGTCCAACAGTTTCAGAACGTTTGTCAACACAGAACTGCAGAATTTATAGATTTCACCATCTACAATCTATAATATCATGAAAAGATTCAGAGAATCCAGAGAAATCTCTGCACACTGAGTGTCTGTGACCTTTGACCCCTCAGGCAGCACTGCATTAAAAACCCACATCATTGTATAAAGGAGACTACATGGGCTCAGCAACACTTTGGAAAACCGTTGTCAGTAAACACAGTTTGTCTCTGCAGCTACAAATGTAAGTTAAGACTCGACCATGCAAAGAGAAAGACATATATCAACAACATCCAGAAACACTGCAGACTTCTCTGGACCCGAGCTCAGTATAAGTGTAATGTACTTGAGTAAATGTACTTAGTGACTCTCAACCATTGCATTTAATTAAGTCAATCAGTTGCAGAGTCAGTGGATCAATCAGTGAGATAATCAGCGGTTCAGTAGCTGCTGTCCTCTCTCATCATCTCTGTGTCTCCTCCGCTCTGTTTTCCTCCGTCGACTCCAAGTGAATCTCATCAGCTGACTGGTCTGCCACTGCACATTAGCCTGCCAACCCCCCCACCCCCCTCAGGGAGGACACACACACACACACACACACACACACACACACACACACACTCACAATCTTCCATCCAGTCTGGACCCACAAACATATAAGCTCCTGTTGACTAGACTGTAAACAAAAAATGTGAACATACAGGCAGAGAATCTACTGAAGTGTAACCACACACACACACACACACACGCACACACACACACACACCTACACACACACACACACACACCTACACACACACACACACACACACAGATACCCTCTGAGCCCACAGTTGTATTTATTGTGAATGGTCCTTATCTGGGCTGTTGAACCAGCAGTGTTATCACTCACACCCCTAAAACTGTCAGTAATCACTCTGCAGGTGAATATCTCCACTCTGTGTGTGTGTGTGTGTGTGTGTGTGTGTGTGTGTGTGTGTGTGTGTGTGGTTCAAGCTTAGTCACACACCCACCACAGCTCACAGCGACTTATCTTGTCATCAGAAAACACTCACACACACATTCACACACCAGCATTGAGTGGAGTATCGTGGCTCAACAACATTCACACCAGCATCACTCAGATTAGAAATATTTGACTTTATGTGATGATGAGAAGTTTCATCAGAGAAATGTCAGCGAGCAGGAAAAACACTCTTCACCCTCGTGTTGTGTTTTGGGGCCCGGAGCCCCTCGGCCCTCGTTACCAGCTCAACAAAACACGCTGAACTTTATTTTATCACCTTGATTCGTGTGTATAAACATGATATTTAACCGATGATTCAGAGGTGTGGATGAACACCTGCTCTGTATCTGGTGACGTACTGGAAGTTAACAAACCGTCTCCCTGCAGTACGAGCACAAATGAATGCAAACCGGCTTTATTAAGATTTTATACTTTTACCTTTACTCTTTATGTAACCATGTGTGTAACAGAACTGACCTGAGAATCATCATGTTTTCTTCAGTATCACAATAATCCACTGACAGCTGTTTGTACATCCATGGCTTCACTGCAAACAGGAGCTGCTCACAGCTCATTCAGCAGACTTTAAATTTGACTAAAAGTGAATAAAAATTGACTAAAAATCCAGACTCAAGTTGTAGCCAACAGCCAACTAACAGGGTCTTTTGATTTTCTATTAATGCCGTTGAAGAAGCCCTGATTGTGTGTGAAAATGTTATTCCTAATTTAATTCTGGACTTCTGTAGTTTTGTATCTGAGAGTGCTGTGAATAATAAAACCAAACTCACTGATAGCTTTTCTCAGCCAATCGTGTATTGAATCAAAAACATTGTGCAGAGAGTCGGCTACACGGCTCCTGTGGACAGAGTTTAACAAACGGCAATAATTAATCCACTTATAGGATTTGTGTCAGACTCTGGTGGACTCCCAACGATCGCTGCCACTGATGTTTTCTATCAGACTGATCAAATGCTGGAGTTTGGCTGCTCAAGTGCACAAGGTACAAGGTTAATTTATTGATCATCTTACAACACAGGGCTGTATAAAAGATTCACTTATACTTCCCTTTATGCTACTCATGAAAACAAAAAGTACTTGCAGTAAATGGCTGAAAGGATAATCAATCATAAAAGTAAGTGTTGTCTTTTATCATCAGCTCACCTCCCTGATATCTCTGATGGTAGATGCTACCAATGATGTTCTTGGCAGTTTCAGGTGCCAATCACACAGAGCACATCTGGCAGATTGTAAGACATGATTGATTTTCTATCCTGAGCTTAATCATAGTTTTCTGTGAAGTAAAGTCAGATCTGTACTTTATGTTTTTGATGAGCTGAAATAGTTAACTTCTTCGTTAGCTACCTAAACATCTGCATATTGGCTGTGACTGGGGGTGAGATGCTACACTGGACACAGAGAAATGGAGATCTGTGTGACATCTTCAGTGGGGAGATGCTGAAAGTGAGCTAACGTTAGCTTAAGAGCTTAAATGGCTTAAATAAATAAAAACAACTTACCTGAAATCTCAAGTATGACAGTAATTTGCCCCTTTGCTTCTGTTTTCTGTTCAGAACATGGTAACCATGGTTTGTAAAGTCATACGCCTCCACCACTGAGGGCTCATCTCTCTCATCTCTCTCACTCATACATGAGCTAACTTCAACCAGTCAGATCAAACTCTTGCTGAAGCAAGAGTGAAAGCATCTTTTCCATGGAGAAAAGCCTTCAGTGTTGTTTCTTTGCTCTTCTTTCAATGAAGAAATACTCTCCAGTTCTGAAATAACTGATGCTATCACAGTATCTACAATAACTGCACCAGGAGCTGCCATTGTTTGGTCAACATGAGTCATTTCCATGGACGCTTCTTCCTCTTTTCACACCCGTACCTGCCATTAGTCCCTCCTACGATGCTGAATGGCTTCACCATTACCACCAGTAATTTGTCCTCCATCATTGTTGTTTCCAAGCAACTGTAAACTTTGTCGTCTCCACCACAGAAGCCTGGTCTCTCAATTAATAATCCAAATGGACACAGGGAAAATGCAAATGACATTGGGCACTTTTCTGCTTTAAGGGGAAGTCTTTTCAACTCAAGACGTTCAGAACACTCCTGCAAAAGCACACATGTAGCATTACCAGCACACAAGATGTTCAATGTCTATAGAAAACAACTGAAAAAAAACTGACTGTTTCCAGTCAGGATACTTTTTGTTGCTCCTCTGTGGAAATGAACATACAGTCATTTCTGGGCCTTTTATTGTGAGTGATGTCCATCTCAGGTTCTCTGTGATGTTAACCTGAAAGTGTTCACCTGTTCCACCTCAGCTCCACTGATGTAGACGAGGGTGTCTGTCTTTACCTTCTTGGTTTTGCCGACATTGAGAAGTAGGTTGTTTTCTGTGCACCACTCTGCAGGATCTCAAACCTCCTCCAGAAGTGGTTTGAACAATCAGATTTCTTTGATGTTTCTTAGATGTAAGTACATTCGGCAAATGCATGAAATGACTCAGTGTAAATGCACCAAACATCAATGTACTGTACTCATCGTCATCTGCCTCCAGCCTGGTGTTGGTTCTCCAACAGTTCCAGCAGGTTCTACTTCAAAGCTCTCTTCTCTTTGTTGCTAAGTTTCACTGAGGTCACAGGTCCTGTTGTTATTTCGTATGTGAACCTTTGATTGAATCTTCCTGCAGCAACTAATGGCCGACAGCTGCCAGTCAGGTGCTTCTGTCTCCTCTCACTGTGTCTCTAAAGACGTCTGCTGAATGATTCTTAATGATCGATGAAACTCAGAGTTGTTGTAGGACATTTGGGAATAAGTGGAGTGGCACTTCATGCAGGGAAATCACATATTTTCTGCTGCTTCCTTTGACAGTGTTTGTTGCACTAATCAGGCAGCCAAAATCACATTTTCAGCTCAGTAGGTTGCAAAAGAAATCAAAAAAGCAAAATGAATAAATCAATAATGGTATTTCAGTGCTAAAGCAACAGCTCACAAAGCTCAGCAGATGAACAGACTCTTGGTTGTTGTTTGAAGATTCATGTTTTACAACCTGGTCATGTTTGCATTGAAACCTGCTGTCAAAACCACCAAACCTGAATTCATTCTGCATCGATCGGGGCAGTTTTTCTGCATCTTAAAAAGGCTTTTGACACATTGAACCTCAATGCTCTCATTTATAAAATTAAATTCTGTCAAATTTTACAAAGGTTCTAATCTTTCTGACCATATTTCTAAGAGAGATGCACAATAATTCCTCAGGGCTCTGTGATTGGCCTCCTTAAGTTTGTACATAAACGTTGTCTGAGATCCAGATGAATCTCGAGCTTGTGTTTCATTTGCTTGGGCAGATCTGTCTGGCCACCTTTGTGTTGAGTGATTTCCACCCAGTCTTGATCTGATTCACAACTGTTTATTTAATGTGGGGCGGGTTTAATACGATGGCTGAGGGTCTCGGGTCCAGATTTGAAAAGTCAAATGTTTCCAGTGCATCACAGCAGGCTCACCAAACTCAGATTGAGCTGTTAAACTAAACAAACATGAATTAAGAATCTATTTGTGCCTCACATGTTCTCAGAAACAGATTTTAATGTCTGTTTAGCTGTAATTTGAGAAATTTTCTTGTACCACCCAGCTTGTATGTGTCTCTGATTGTTTGTATGTCTCTCCAGTTTGGTCAAGATACAGTTCAGTCTGCACTAAGCAATGCACTTATTTTAACCCAAACCATGATCTTTTCCTAAACTTAACCAAACCTTTTCAACCATCATTAACCATCTGACCTGACTGTTACAATGTCCAAAACTCATAAAACGTGCACCATCTAATGAGATCACATTGTAAGGACATATATGTATCCACTGGAACTATTTAGTCAGTTTTTAATTAGTTTTTGCAGCAGTTTCTGTCCAGAGCAGACTGGTTTGAAGACTGATGTCTAACACTCAACTTTGCTTTTCTTTTCTTTCAGGACTCGGCCCTCGTCAGAAGTTAAATTAAATTAAATTTAACTATAATGAAAAATTAATCAAAGCCTTTGAAGCAAAATATCTCAGTCTTGTGTTAGATCCTCATGTAAAATGTTAATATGGTGGGAAAAGTTTTCCTTGAGAGGCAGCTGGACTGGCAAGATCTCAGGATCAGTGGTTCAGACCAGACGGTGTCCTATGAGGAACTAGTCTGTCACACAGGTCCTGCTGTAGCATCAGTCACATCAGACCTGAGAGATGTTTTCACTCTTCTCTTGTTATAAGGTTTGTTGATCTGACAGGTTGAAGTTGGCCTGTGACAGCTGTGATTGACAGATGGTTTATCCAATCACCTGCCACCACCAATCACCACCAAGTATTTTGTTAAAAGTGCCTGTTGTTGGGGCGGCCCTGTAGCTCAGTTGGTAGATCATCTTACCCATGTATGGAGGCTGTTAGTCCTCTGCAGCAGCCGCTGGTTCGACTCCTGCCTGCAGCCCCCTGCTGGGTGTCATCCCCCCTCTCTCTGTCTGCTCTTCAGCTGTCTTGTCCAATAAAGGCAAAAAAGCCCAAAAAATAACTTTAAAACAAAAAAAGTGTTTGCTGTTTTCCAAGATTTACTTCACTGATGATTCATGAGCAGCTTCTGCAACAATCAGGCTCTTATGATGATATTATACTTTATAACCATGTAATTACAGTTTGTAACAGAAATCTGATTTAATTCAGAACTGTTATAAATTTAAAAAGTATAGTTTTGAATGAATAAATGAAAGATATCCAGGCTTGTCAGGTCTCAGTGTGCTGGTTGTACCTCTTGGGTTTAATTATCTGTGTTTCCATGCGTGACCATATTGTCCATATACATCTGAACACCTGCTCTAAGATATGATATGAGTTATATAAACTGAAAAGTAGTGGGCCAAGAACAGAACCCTGTGGGATTCCTGCTGAACTCTTTTAGAAAGATTATTTCTCATAAAGTCGTGTTTCCATCTAAATTAATTGCAAATTCTAATCAAATTTAATGCTGTATACAAAATAAACAAAATAAATGAATAGAGGTGTGCAGGCAGGGGTTAAAACAACTTAATTTCAGAGATGAAGTGATGTGTTCACATGTTAAATTCCTGCCCATGTCCTGTTGTGTATCTGATGTGAAACCAGTGTAATAAGTGTTACCTGTGTTAGCCAGGATGCTGCTCGTGTATCGGCCAGCTGCAGTGTTCCTGTGTGACTAACTGAGCCAAATCAAACCTGCACTCTTAATTTGGATGAGAGATGGTAATTTCTCTCAGAGGAGTGAAATTAACCAACACTTCCAACTGTACACCAACTTCTTCATCCCCAGCCTGATAATGAGCAGATACACACCAGGGAGGACTCTTGTTTCAGCTGAGGCAGGCGATTCGGAGGATTAGGAGGGAGGGAAATTGAATAACTCTCTCCCCCAAACTCAGCATCCTCCGTCAGTGTGCCCCTGAGCGAGGCGTGAAGCCACCATGTTAAACAGATCTGCTTAGACGGTGACTCTGCAGACAAAGTTTTATTTGATTTTTCACGAGCTCTGTTGGCTCATTTTTATAGATTCCACAATCTGGCAGACGACTTGATTTATCTTGAGGTTTGTCCAAAGCTGCTGATGAGTGCAGTGGACTGGTGGAACAGGTCCAACCATGTCAGAACAACGCCTGCAGCTGCACGTTAGTCATTATGTCAAAGTCTGTGTCATTTCACGCTGATACATGGTTCCTCTGAAGCACTTTCATTGATTACAGAGTTTATAATATAACCTCTCTTTGTCACGGTGCTGATCTGAGCTCTGTAAGACTTGGATGCAGACTGACTGGACATATTCTAGTTTCTGTAGTTCTTTTAGCATGCTAACCTGCTAATAACAGAAATTATAATTATAATATATTATAATTGACTTGAATCAATCAAAATGTTTGTTAATGAGCCCTTATCTATACCACCTGCTGGTCATGGGTTCAGTCTGCCAAACAGGATGTGAGAACGTCCAGCAGGTCACGTCAGTAGCTCTTCTTCCCACCAGGTTCAGTTTGGTGAGTTGATCTGATTGGTTGAAGTTAGCCTGTGTTAAACATGACAGATGATTCATCCAATCACCAGCCAAGTATTTTTTTGAAAGTGCTTGCCCTTTTCCAAACAGTTTCTTTGGTCTGCTTCTCAGACGGATGTCAGGTCTGGATGAGGGGGTTTCTGTCCCTGTTGTTAGTAAAATGACCACCAACAGCAGAGAGAGTGCAGGAGCAGAGGATCATGGGGCTTGTAGGCGTTGTTTGGTTGAATTTGTTAGTCTGGTCTGCCCGAATCATTGATGATTTATCTGACTGAGCTTTGTAAAAACTGGACTCTCATGGCTCTGAAAATGTTTCCTCTCAGTTTGGTCTTGGAAATATATTATTTTCTTATTAACTATATACTGTAAATGTTCAGTCCTACACTATTATAACATATATGCCCTTATTGGGCTTCATGCAAGAACCACTCGTACAAACAGATTTGTTTGATTTTCTTGTATTTTGAATTGTCTTACAAACATAAACACGTTTTACAAGGTCCAGACCTGTTGTAGATTCATGAGCAGTCAGTCTGCTGGAACACAAACCAAAGTTTTTCACTAATGACTGAATATTTCATTAGTTTGAAAAATAAATTACACTGACTTTATCCAGTTGTCCAGTTATAATTATTTCTAATTATAATATAATTGTAAATTTCCATATAAAGCCTCTCATCATTAATTTAACGATGCATTATTACCTGCTGTCAGGTGATTTGCTCGTATATTTTCACATGATTTATAAAGTTGCTGTCCTGTGAAACATCCTCTGCAGTCATCATTTGCCCCTTGTTGTGGCGAGGTTTTTTTTTCTGTAAAGTCATTTTCATATGGAGGCATGTGGTCTTTATTTCAGCGACAGTCTGACCCTCAGGTAACTCTGCATTAACAGCACTCGCTCACCCCTTTTCTTTGCTGTAGCAGCTCTTTTGATTCCACTGCTGACGCTGTTTAAATGACAGATTTTCCTTCATGGATCTCTGAAAGCAGGACGTCAGACTACAAAAAGGCAAAGTTCTTCTTTTTGCTCTTTGATGCCATTTTCATGAATGAACACTTGACATGGGGCAGGAAGTGCAGCCTTATATGGTATTATTTTGGCATTATTGCTTATGCTAATTTACAATCTAATGCACTCAGACATGCACAGGCAGATCATTTACACAGTTATCTGAAGTTAAGTGTTCATACGAGCTCTTCATACAAAGAGATGTAACAGAAATTTAAGATAAGAATACAAAAATGTTTATGCATGAGGCCCAGTGTTCCCTTATTGTGTCTGAATTGTTTTAGTTCTTGTAATCCTCTTGTAAAGGACTTTGTGATGACTCATGTCTGTGAAAAGAATTCTATAAATAACGTTCTTAAATAACAAACACACCCACCTCCATAACAAAATGTTTTAGAGAGATAGTTTTTACCACAGGGTTAAGTTTGGGACATTTTAATGTTTTGATCCTGATCTAAACATGTAAATAACTTTGTAACTTTGTTTCAAAGAAAGCTTATTTGTATTATTATTTATTATTAATTTACTTTAAGAAATGTATAGATTAATGGAAACTAGTCAACAAGTTCATGACGGTTGAATGTTCTCATGTTTCTGTTCATAATCTGCAGTGAATGAATTAGAGCAAATTGGAAACATGAGTGAACAGATACACGTCTTGTTTTTGGCACAGCGAGAGTTCGTCTGCTCAGAAACTAATTAAACAGCACAAACAACCTGTGAGCACATTAAGTCTGGATGAAAATCTGCTGAGAAGGCTCGTTGTTTAAACTCAGTTTGACACACACTTCATCATCGTATTATGATGCAGAAAGGAGCCCTCTCTGCTGCTCATATATACAGTACACCAATTATACGTGATGCCGTGATTCCCACGGTTCAGCTGTGCTGCCGGTACAAATGAAGAGTTGTCTGATTAAAAGTTGCTTCACTGTGAGGATGAGGAGATGCAACTGGGTCAGAGAGGAAGAGGAGAGGATGAGCGAGGCAGAGGTGGATAAAGACGGAGGAAGAGAGAAGCTTTGGGGAAGCTGGCTGGCGTGATCGGCGAGCTTTATTTGCTGGAATCAGACGCAGCTCCATTTTGAACGTGGTGTTTCTGCTGAGTCGAGGAGCAGGATTTGGCTGTTAGTGCGTTCGACTCGTGTGTGTGTGTCTGTGTGTCGAAGCAGCGACTGTGTGCTTTTGTGCATTCAGCATCTGTTGTTTTTAGACGGCGAGCCTCGGGGCACCGGCCTGCATACTAATAATACTGCTAATAATGATGGCGAGCAAGAAAACAAAGATAGTAGAGGAGAGGAGGGCAGGCCGAGAATAAATAAAGGAGAAAAAACAAGAGAAGAAGAAGAACCGGTGAGAGAGGGACAGAGGATGGACGGAGGGAAAGGAAGAGAAGACGCTCCGTATCATTGAGATAATGATGATGAAAACAAAAGCAGGCACTGATGTTGTTTCCTCCTCGACTCTCCGTCTCTGGGACTTTTTAAAAGCTCTCAGTGATGTTTGTAGCCGTGCAGATACCAACGAAGAAGAAGAAGAGCGCCAAGCTGCAGAATGACCTCTGGCTTCAATTAGTGAGAACAGGTGGAACCGCAGATCAGAGAGAACCTCTAAAGGAAGCTGTCATGAAGAGGGACAGAAATCTAAACCTCCGTCATGTACGCTCTGAGAAATAAAGGTGCTAACTAGAACCGTAAAGGGTTCTTCAGCTTGTCCCCAAAGGAGAATCCTTTTTGTTTTGCGATAGAACCTTTTATAAAGGTCCAACTTTGAACCCTGTCAGAGAGTTCTACCTAGAACCAAACATAAAGGGTTATATGTAAAACCATCTGCAAAAGGTTTCTCACAAACTGAGAGATTCTACAGGGAACCTTTCTGTGATGTAATGAATCCAGCCAGAACCTTTTCTGGGGGTTCTATCAAGAACCTTTCCATCTTCTGGGTGTTAATAAGAATCTTCCAAAGAACCTGTTTCTTCAACAAAGGGTTCTTCAGAAGCAGATGGTTCAGGGTAGAACCCCAGTCCTTCAGGAAGAACCTTTTTGGAACCCTTGTTAATATAAGAGTGTTCTGTAAACACCCCCCGGCTGAGACGTGATGGCAGATCATTTTTAGAGTAACAAAGATTATCATCTGCATAATTTAGAGGCTGCGGTCTGTGTTTAGCCTCGTTCAGCAGAGGAGGAGGAACTAGAACACGAGGAACCGTGAGGAGGAGGAAACAAAGTTCACATGAGGCGTCTTTGAAGACATAATCTTATTGATTATTGATCATATCGTCTATTTATGAAGCGAGCTTACCGATCTGAGTGGCTGCTGCTCAGCTGGAGGCTTCAGGCTACATCAGCTGCTACGACAACACAACCTGTGACCCAACTGTCAGTGGTCAGGCTGCATCATGGGTAATGTAGGCATCAGGTTTTTAGATGATATCTCTGGTTCTGCTGACAGTGTAAAAATAAATGTGAAAAGTTAAACTCTCCTCCTCTCCCGACTTATTCGATCATCCATGATTTAGGTTCAAACAGGCAGATGATGAAAGAGTAATATAAAGTGATTTTAATGTGGGCTTTTTATGAAACTTGGTCTCATGATCGGATCACGCTGCAGGTGCAGACTGTTTTTACTGAATGTGAGAAATCCAGTTTCTCACATTGTGCACCTGCAGCGTGGAACAACATGCAGAACCATTTAAAGCTTTCCTCGTTTTTATCCACAGGGCAATTTAAATCTTTAACTGCTGCACGTTTTACTTCTTAGTTTTATTGTGGCTTTTATTGTGTTTTACTTCTTGTTGCCATTTTTATACGAGTTTCTGTGTCTAGGAGCTTTTATTTGATTGTTTTACTCGTAATTACAGAAGATATTTGAGGGATTTTTTTTGCAGGAACAGATGTCTCTGTTTGTATTTGTTGTCCTGAATCATGTTGTTTGTTTATTCTAAGAAAAGCATTTATCCATTTTTGTAAATGAACTCTTCATAGATGATACATTAGAGGTAATTCAGCATATTTTGATTTATCTTCTACAGTGTAAGAAAGTAGATCCTCCACCTTTTGTGCCTTTTGTACGTGTGCAGTGTTTATAAATGAGGCCGCAGGTCTCGTATCTTCAATTCTTGGTCTTCAGAGCAGAAATAAGTGGACAGAGACGTCCTCCATGATGTTGGATCAGATCGATTTCCGGGTCACCCGATGAGCAAGAAAGCGTAAATTGAAGCAAATAAGAAGCTGCAGAACTTTCAAAGTGAAAACGTTTGTTTTCAGACTGTTGACCCTCCAAGATACAAAGTACCAGTCCAACAGTTCATGATTTCTGTTTGTATTTTGAGAAAAACTATAACTTTATCATTCGAGCCAACTGCAAAACCTTAAAGCTGAGTGGGCGGAGCATCCGGAGGGATTATTCCTACGTCAAGAGCAGCTCTGCCTCCTGCAGATAAACTCTGAACGTGTGAGAGAAGGAAGGAGAGGAAGAGGAGGGTAACAGGAGGAAGAGAGAAAGTTATCTGAACGTATTTAAACTCTTGGTCGAGACAGAATTACCCACTCATGGAATGCAGCCCTGCTGATTTTATTATGCCATCAATTTTGTGTGTCAACGCTTCCACACCCCACTTCCTGTCTGCCTCATCTCCCGTCCACTCCTCTCCTCCCCCGTCTCCCCCTCCGTCTCCACGTAATATTATCTTATTCTCTCTCTTCTTTTATTTATATATTTTCCGCGGTATTAAAGTGATTTATCTTCTGTGTTACATTTCTACAGTTGTGAATTAATTATAGATCACAGGCGTCATCACATGGCTCTGCGCCACAGAGACGGCCGACACGTGTGTGTGTGTGTGTGTGTGTGTGTGTGTGTGTGTGTGTTTTCTATCATTGTCACTTAGTTCTCTGCAGTGGAATCATCCAGAAAATCAGGTACACCAAGAACAAGTATATCATGTCAGAG
Source organism: Lutjanus campechanus (assembly GCA_027495735.1). Lineage (NCBI taxonomy): Eukaryota > Metazoa > Chordata > Actinopteri > Lutjaniformes > Lutjanidae > Lutjanus > Lutjanus campechanus. The sequence continues at coordinate 2,828 of JAJHUR010101982.1, read as the reverse complement.
AGGCAGCAGACCCCGACACAGACGGAGTCAAATATAGCTGCAACACCTCCAGCTGAATCTACATCAGCACACAAAGAACTCAGTTCAGGCTCTGCAGCAGATCTGAGCTCTACAAGCTGCTCAACACTCGTAAAAATTTACCTTAATTTATTTTATTTCTTTACAATAATTATGATTACGAGCCCATAAATGATGGATCTGATGAGTGTTCCTGCAAATGTTTCACAATAAAAGCCTTGTTAAGAAATGAAGTGTCTCTGTGCACTGAAACAATTGAGGGCTTTTAATTTGAAACAGATACAGGAGCAGATTAAAATGAAGCTTCAAACTTATCTTTCAACCATTTTGAGAGTGAACATATGCTACATTGTTTCATGTCAGTCCTTCATTTGTGTGAATCCAGCACAGGAATGGTTAACCCTGCCACTAATAATAAAAACTATGATGTAGAGATAATTACAGATTATTGTTTATTTATGAAACAAACAGAAAGATAAAACAAACTAAGATAATTTAAACTAATCCAAGATAAACTAAACTAAGCTAATGGGGAAGTTTACAGTGTGACAGCAGCAAAGTGGAGAGCAAAATATAATGAATAAAAAATATAAGCAAGAGGAAATATATTAAACAATTTAAAAAAGGAACATAAAAATAAAAAATAGGAATAATGCAAACAGGGGAAATGTAAAAATAGAAACGGTATATACAACATAAGGAGATGCAGCAGGGGGAGGAAATATTCATGTTGCACATAGAATGATGATCATACACCTGATTCATGCACTTTGGAATTAAGAATTCATCTGAGTGAAATATTGATATTACACACTGAATGATAATAAGTCGAACCCTAACCCTCAGTAAGGTATTGAATATTTGAACATTGAAATGAAAATGATTGAAATGTGTGTTTCTGTCGGTTCCCTGATGATCAAATGAGGTTCATGTGTGGACTCGGACTCGGAGTGTGATGACAAACAGTGCTGTCAGTGCTGGTGTGACATTTCAGGTCCTCGCGTCTGTTCAGACAAATCATCTTTTTGGTTGATGTGGCAGAAAGCGGCGAGCTGAGTGCTGCTTACCCAGCCTCACATAAACTAGGTAATTATCCTGACGTCTCATTGCCTCTGAATTTATGCTGCTGTATCAGCTCAGACACGCAGAGACGAGGCCTCTTCACTCACAAACACAATGAGACCAAATGACACTTGGACGGCGTCTCTGCTGCTTTATCGTCGTTTCAGCTGGTAGTTTTTGTCTCCTGTTTTTTGTCTCTGCAGGTCGGACTGTAATGACGTGTGTTTGGCTCACCTGCGCTTGATGAATGTGCTCTTTGTATCTTTGTATGAGTGCGGGTGCACGCTAAATGACTCAAATGTAAATGTGATTGCACCCGCGCATGCAGAGAGAACGATTGGCCCCATGGTTTGAATAAAATGCTTCATTTGTGGGAGAGAACGACACCCCCGGTGTTAGCGATGCAGGAGTGAACGTTCAGGGGTAATTCCACACGTCAGTCAGTCGACTTGCTCTTTATTTCTGCTCTGTAAAGCTACTGGGGGGGGGGGGGGGGGGGGGGGGGGGGTTGTGATTTGTGTAGTAACTTCAGTAGTCTACTGATGATTCCCACATAATTTAAATCACTGCATAATTATGACTTCATCACTTCTGTCTCACTAGCTTTTAAGAAATGACCACATAGTCATTCCTTCACATTTTAGTTATTGAATTCCTACACAGTCTCTACACATTCACTGCAGAATACTGTCACAGTCCCTGTTGAATCACCTCTGCATGTCATATTGTGATGATTGTGACTGAAATTCTGATGTGATACGATTATTGGAAATGATCAGTTTTGCATTACAATTTTGATTTTTGCTGAAAAGAAAACCTATTAAATTTGTGATGATGTGATATTTGTTGAGTTCTGAACCAAACAAACATGTTTTCTTTCTTCTGGAGAAGAAGATTTTTAGGCCAGGTTGTCTGCACCTGAACCCGACAGGACCCGATGGGTTTCGGGTTATTTCACAGGCTCACGTTGGGTTCAGGCTGTATTATACTTATTTATTTTCATTTTAGTTGTTGCCACTTCCAGCTACCTGCATGTTTTGTCCCTGTCTCTTACTGTTTGGTGCACAGAGGGAAGAATTTTGTCGACATCAGGCCTTCATCAGTATCTCATTAAAACGGTGTTTTCTCACACATTTTTCCTGTTTCAAAAAATTGTGGTTTAGTTCTGGTTATAGAATTTCTACGACTTCAGTCCGATTATGATTAATTGTGCAGTGCTCTTTTGAATTACAATCAAAACAGGACACATTTATAGTGCATATACATTATTCTTATAAAACAAGAATGAGCTTACACAAGCTTTATTTCAACAATCTTTATTAAATTTCCAGAATTTGTTGATATTTTTTGTGGGAGCTGCTGCAGACGTTCATCTCCAGATAAAAGAAAACACGTTGGTTTGGTTAAATATCACAGTTTTTATTTTTCAGTAAAAATCAATGTTGTAATGCTAAACTGATCAAAGTTTCAGTCAAAATAATTACAATATGAGTTTGTTTGTTTTGTTTTTTGAATCATATCGTGCAGTCCTGGTTCGAGCCTCTCCTGAGCTGAGGTGTCCTGCTGAATCTGCCTCGAGGAAAATAATCCTCCAGATAAACATGGTGCTGGTGGTGTTTTGGACAGCATGTAACTATACATACTGTATTCAAGTGGTTCATCATTTAATATTTGTTGTTGCTCTCAGACTCACAATTAAAAACAAACACAGACTTCCTCCTGAAATTCTGTATGAAAGAAGTGACATG
>JAJHUR010101980.1:1200-12165 GCA_027495735.1 Lutjanus campechanus | reverse complement strand
CTTTTCTTTTTGTTGTCCAGTTTCGAGAAACTAGCTGACTGACAATAATGCTGTCAAGTAACATTAAAGGATGATGATGTGAGTGAAGCGTAACCATGGTAACTGAAGTGCACATGTGCTGTATTACGGCAGTAAATGCTGCGAAAGCTTTAGTCCAAACACTTAGGAAAGGAAACAACCTAAGAGGCTTAATGCAACGTTCAAGTGAACCCCTTAGCTTCGGAAAGTATTTTGCATAATGGACAAACTTAAGTTTATATTTATGTATTTTGTATTTGTATCTGTGAGAGTATTTTTTGTTGATATTCACTGACTCTTCCTGTGCTTGATTTCCAGAGTTGAACTTCTTCTCTTTTCTTCAAGGCGACAATCATCAGGTACGTACGACAGAGTATCAAGTTATCTGCAGATGCTGAATTTACCAGCTGAGACACTTTTATTTTCAGAGCCTGGCTGTGGCCACGGTTCATTTTAAAACAATATGATGTCTCAGACTCTATATGTAACCAAAAGGTCTACTTGTGCTTTAAAAAAACACACGCACAAGCAAAGGCCCTGCATTTGCTGGTCCTGGATAACCAGCTTGCTCGCAGCAGTAAAGAGGAAACAGATGAAAGCTCCCTCATGCAGAGTCATACTTATAACAATTTAAAAAACAGATTTGAAAATTGATAAAAAATGTCACACAGCCTGCTGGAACACGATGTACCTGTTTCGATGTCTGCTAGTGAGCACTGAATGTCCTCCTTCCTGTCGGCGTCTGTCTCTATGAGCTATTTGAGGACACGAGAGCAAGACATTTGACAAAGGGTTGTTCTCTGAGGCAGACAAACATGAATGCACGCTTCTCTTGATTTCTGATATCCTCGTCTTTCTTCCTGAAATTAACATTTTAACAGGTCGGTTCTTCCAAATTAAAAAAATAAAATGAAATCTTTTCTCGGTTACCTTGAGCGGTGCAGCTTATAGCTGTTCAGTTGGTTTTGGTTTTGAGATTTCTGCAGAGGGTGAATTTCATATGTGGTTCACACACACACAGTATGAAAAATTACATTTAAAAAATTCAGCAGCAACTACATTTCTAGAATCAATACCCACTGGTACTCCACTGACCTCACTGTGGACAGTTTTTCATTGGAGCTACTTTCTCCTGCAGAAAAAAAGTTAATGTTAATGCTTAAGGCAGAGTTTTCTGTGCATTAACAGGGACATCGCCTCTGGAAAGATGCTGCTATTGAATTTTTTAAATGTCATTTTTTTTATGCCACAAGCACCAACAAGGGGCTTGTGTGCACCAATAAAAAGTCGAGGCAGAAATCAAACCCCAGAAAAATAAAACCAAAACTACCTGCACTGGATACCACAAGAGAGTAAAGGTTAAGAAAGTTGTTTTGATCCCACTGCATTGATATGTTTTTTCAGGAGTGAATTTACGCTCTATTTCCACAGTGATTGGTCGACCTGTCCGTGTCAGTGAATGTAAAATACATTATTCATCGATACAGAGGAGCACAAAGAACAAACTCAGTGAGATAGATTAGAAGTCTGTCAAAAACAGTAACAGATGTGTTCATTACACCTGTCATAGCAAGTACGTTGTTGACTTACTGTACAATATATGGATATGACCTCAATATTTTTGCTCACTTCATTATTTTTCTAATTTGTTTTATTTATTTAGAGTATTTTAATATTTTTTTTTTACATTCAAATTGAATGTCTGAATAAATTAAACCTTAATTGCTCTTTAAAAAGGTTGAACTTGCATTATTATGTTATTATTTTATTATTATATCAGTGGCAAAAGAAAGTCTAAAATTATTTCTGGGACAATGTATCATCGGCACAAGTAGTTAATATGACAGGACTAGTGTTCATGTAAAAAAAGTTAAATAGTAACTCACTAAACACTGTCCTCATGTTGACTCTTTGATCATTTATTAACAGCTAACTGAGCAAATCTATTTCTACATGTAGCATCAGATTTTTTCAGTAACTCAGTGATAACCATGAGATTAGATTTATTTGTTTAATTATAAGCAGTTGGTTTGGTTTGATGAATAACATTATTCCAGTATCCACGTAGTGAAAACCATCATTATCTGTGTTAGATTGTTTTATCAGTGAGCTGAGTAGATTCTCATTAACTCTGTCACCATCATAATATGCTTTTAAAAGTTCATTAATTATGTATTTTTTTTAACAAAACTCCAGTGTAATCAGGCTCATTACCTACAAACCTGAGTGATGTAAGTGTGCCGCTTACTTCTCTTAGACTTAGGACCTACTTTTAGTGTTAAAATGCTTTGTTAACTACTCTCAAAAACACACACGACCCTTAATTTCAGGAGTTTCTCCAACTCATCCGGTCAGGAGCTACTTGTATATATAAAAATAGTCATGTGTTAGGGGGATAGGTGAGTATATGTACGTGTCTGTATGTGTGTATACAATTTCAAACACATTTAATTATTAAAGAGAACTGAGAGTTATGTCACCTCTGTCAGCACAGATGTCGACTCAGTAAGATGAAAAGTCTGACAGAGTTGACGTCTTATTGGAGTTTACAAAATGTTGCGTTTTTTCATTTCACAGCAGTCGTAGTGAGAAACCACTTTATTTTTTTAAAGCTGCTAATAGTTGCTAATCAAATGCTGATCAAAATTCACATTTTTAAACCATAAATCTTATTTAGCTCTGATTTAGAAGGGCTACAGAGTTGACATGTTATGCTTGAAGCACATCGGATAGAAAAATTATTGAACGAATTTATCAAAAAATAAGCATTTGAACAGTATTCCTTCCTTTTTATTTAAACCTGGAAGTGAGACAGGGCTCTTTAGAGTATAACTAACGCCTTTTTTTATGCCTGATTAAATCATGTTTTTGTACAAATGTGATACATATTTAAAGGGACAACATTTTCATAAAAATATATTCTAAAACAAAAATAATTATAATAGCACCTACGTTATCAGTAGGTGTTGTAAGGTTTAGTTTTGTTTGAAGCTGTGAATTCTTGTCTTTGACGGGGGGATGTTTTCTGGCGCAGTTTAGAGATTTAAAAAAATAAAGGACACCAAAACATCTGCAAATTACATGTGTCACCAAAAAATGAAATTTTTATTTAGTTTTATTTTATTTGTCCCAGTTCTTCAGGATGGGTGCTATAAATGCTGTTATATATCACATTGGAAAGTTGTGAAGCAGTTCTTGATGTATGCTGCATCTGCCTCTGTCAAATAAACATTAAACTAAATTAAATTAAGCTTTAAGTGTTGGGATGTTTTGTGAATACGTCCCCTGGTGCCTGTAGCAGCCTCTAAATGTCACTAACACACACCTGGCTGACACTTCCTGTTCTCTCGTGTCTCTCCCACGGTTCAGCATTACAACATGGTGATGGCAGCTGCGGCAGCCGCTTCAGCCTCGGACGACCACGAGCTGCTTCTCAACCGCTTCCTGCCCTACAGCACCTCCTCCTCCTCTTCCTCCCAGCTGTTCCTCGACCAATCAGGAGCCTCCTCGGCCACCTCGCTGACCGCGCCGACCAACGGGGCGAGCAACTCGGGCAGCGCCAGCAGCCTGGTCTCGTCCAGCAGCCTCCGCGACACCCACTCCACACACTCTTCTTCACACTCGGGCTCACACTCCTCACACACACACCCCGGGGTGGTGGCCAGCCGGAGCAGCACTGAAGCAGCGGTGGCAGCTATTTACGGCGGGATACCTGACGTTATATCGTTGGACTGACTCGAGAAGAGTCGAGAGGACGCTTTGGGTCCAGCTACGATCCAGTGACAGACTTTTTTTGACTGCAGGGTGAAGTTTCGGCCCCTGAGTCACCAAACTTTGTGGAGTCATAAAGACGAGACTGCCTCAAGAAGAGCACTAATATAATGATGGTTCCCTTCATTAGACTGACCTGACGGAGTCATCACTTAAAGGGTCAGCTGTGGACATCGTGGGACAGAAAACCTGTCCAGCTTGTGAACCCACGTTACTGCTATAACTGGTACCAACCCGGCACAAACGGCAAAGACGCTACCTGAGCAAAAACACAAAGGAGGAAGGCTCTTTTTTACAAAATTGAGGAGTGGCACCGTGTACAGAGAACAAAATATATTTTCCTCTTTTACTTTTGTATGTTAAATCGGGACATTTTCAGTCTAGTGAGCTGCTTCAATCGCTGTTTTTAAGAGGAGGACTGGAGGTTTTTTTTCTCACAAAAGCTTATACATATGCCTGTTGCCATGTGGTTATCTTTTTCTCCTCTTTTCGCTCTATCCCGCTGCAGTTTTTCCCATTTTCATTTCCTCAGTATAACCCTCAGTCCTCTCCCTTTTTATCTCTTGCTCGAGCTCATTTTTAAATTCACGGTGTATTATTTCTCTATCCGATGACGAGAACTTTTCAGACACTGAATTTATTCATGTACTAATAATTTTATTATGCTTTTAAGTTATGTATGATATTTAAACAGTTATAAATATATATATGCATTCCCTTTGACCTTCAGGTTAATGCTGTGGGGAGTGTGCAGGCGGAAATTAGCCATTTCTGGTTTTTCATTTTCACTCCTTGATTTCCAACTCGTTGCAAAGACTCTGCCGGCATACAGCATTTAGAAATGGAGACTTTTAGACTATTTATACTTGCCAATTTAAGAGTTTTGAGCTGGAAGAGTTTCTTTTGTTTTTATTTTTTGCGCAATGCCAAAAATAACATACGGTACCTATGGAAAATTCTCACATTAATCAGAGTGCAGTTGAATCTGTGTGTGCCACAGTGTTTTCAGTCAAGTGTCCACTTCTTGGGTTTCAGCTGGTGGTTAGTCAGACACTCGAACTGTGTCCTTTTGTCTCGTGTCTTCTCAGTTTCATCGTTTTGTGCTTGACCGTTGGAAAGGCGTTACAGTGAAAGTCAAGCTGTTTGTAGCAGCGTCGAGCCTTTTAAAGAGACACCGCGACATGTGACCGAGTTTAAACTAGTGCCTGTTTGTGTGCGTGCTTCACAGCATGCTCGGGGTGGAGTTTTTTTTTTCAAACTCAAAAGAATGTCTTAAATGGTCACACGTGAACCTCTGTAGAAGATTTGTGACTGATATCTTTGAAGGTCCTGGCGTAATGTTGGGAGTTATCTTTGGAGAAAGTGCTTGTGGAAGAAGAGTAAGCAGACAGTTTAGTGCCACAGTGAAAAGAGCTCAGTCTGCCAACTTAGACTGGGCACAAAGCCAGCTGGATTAAAAAATACATGACCCGTCTGCAACTTAAAAACCCCGCGAGCCGGTCGGTGTACGATGTGTAAGTGTCAAAACGAACGAGCTGGAGGTTTCGTAATACCTCGACGCTGCCGCCATTCAGTTTGCTCATGAATGTATTGTACAGTTATAAGAGTGGACACGCTTTTGGTCTTTATTTCCATTTCACTCGTTAAAGGGACAGTTTGGATTATTTGTTGTATGAGGTAGTTATCTGTAGTCAGTGTATTACCTGCAGTAACATTCAATATCACTTTAATAAGTGTTCGCTATATTTACCTTTTCATTTACGGCCTCTCCGATGGGAAACTGTCACTATAAATGCCAAATATCACTCTCTCCAAAGCCACCAGACTCCACTGGCAAAATCAGTCATTTTCCCTCACAGAGTGCGATAAGTGTACGCTGTATTTAGAATATTTTCACCACTTTACTTTGCTGTCAGACAGGTTTCATTTGCCCGTTTGTGATCAGATAGCCTTATTGGCTACAAATATGCAGATTAAAGCTCCGGATATTTATTCAAATTGTCCTCTGTACTCACTTACAATTTCTGAATGTAACTAAGTAGATTACATGGTGTTATGAATACTTAAGTGAGAGTAAAAGAACAGACTTAAAAATGTATACTCATAAAAGTGCAAGTACCTGACAAAGCTACTTAATTACACAGTAATTTCAGTATTTGTAATCAGTTATTTCCGCTCAACCAAACTCCTTTTGTAAAAGCTGTAATTTTACCTCATAGAACACTTAAGTTGCTGGACCACCACTGCCTCAGTCTGTTAGTTTGGTTTGTGTTATTGTGTCACTTTGGTGTTTTAAAAAAGTTAGTTTGAATTCACTGAAGTCACAATTACACAAACTAACTAACAGATCGAGTCAACGTTAGACCAGCAACTCTTGTGTTCTGCAAGCTAAAATTACTGTTTTTGCAAAAGGAGTCTGGTTGAGCAAGATAGAGTGACGTTTGGCTTATATAAAAGGCTGATTACCGGGTAAAGCAGTGAAAATATTCTAAAGATAGCATACACTTGAACTGATATTGATTTTTTTAGGGGGTGGCTAAAATATGCTTTGCTGCTGACCCTGTCTTCAGCATTACATTGTTAAACTTCACCAGTGTTCCTCTCTCTTTCTCCAAACTGGGTGCGTGTCATCCACCATCTACTGTAGCTTGTACACTGACTATGGATCAATACTTTATACAACCCTGCTTCAAATGATCTGAACTATCTCTTGTACAGATGTTGTGACAAACAGCAGACCTGGGTCTCCTCCGTCAGCCTGTGCGACCTTGAAACTTTCCCAGAGTCCCGTCTTATCAGTCTCCCCCTCGAGGTTCCACTTCTAGACGTCCGAGACGGGCAGCTCAGTTCAGAGCCTCGTTATCCCCACCGCAATGAGATAATCGCTTCTGACAGCGGACCCCATCACCTGACATCCCCTCGCCTGTCCTGTCCTGTCCCGTCCCTCAGCAACTAACTGGGAAGACTTAAACAGCCTGAAATGACCCCTCACCCTTGCTCTGTCTTTGAATCTTTAACTTTATTCCCTGTTCTTCTCATGGGAACCAACCCCCGGCTCTCTGACTGACTGCCGGAACAAGTCTTGTGTATTTCCTGTGTTGTGCAGTATTTTATTTATTTTGTATTCTTATTTCTATATATTATATTTTTACAAATTGTTTGATTCCCATGGGTGAGCGTGTGAGAGTCACTGTCACTCGGAATTTGTTGTGATATGATTTTATTTAATATGCATTTTATTATTCTTTCTATTCTATTACTTCTCAAAAAAAGGTACCATTTAGTTATTCATCATGGAAATACCTGAGTGTATTTTCTTGGGAGCTGACATTCACTTTTAATAAGGGCTCAAAACACATGCTTAATTAATACAAGCAGGACTCATGATGATTTAATAGGTGAATTAATTCTGGATGTGTTATGAATTCCTGTTGCTCACCATTAAGAAATGATGATCAGTTAACATTTAAAGCTGTGAAAGGTGCTTTATTTCTGGTGTCATTGAACAAAAATGCTGCAAAAACCTTTCAGTTTATTTAAACTAGACTTCTCCTCTGAACATTAATGCTCAGCCTTCAGCCACTTTTCCTCCCGTGCCACAGTAAGGTCGAAATTTTATTTTGTTCAATACTTAATGGGTAAACACCTGCAAGAATAATCACATAAACACATCACATAAGTACAACTATACTTTGCAATAAGTTGTAATTAGCAAATGTTAGCATTTATTTACTGGTGGGTTGCTTGTGAATTTCCCCCCTGAGGATCAGTGAAATCTTATCTTGATCTATAACAACCCATCATAACTGATTGATTATATTTTGTTTTAATCTAAAGCTGCAAAAGAACTCGTAACTTGAGGTATTTAATGTTTTACTTTCCACCCCTGCATCTTACTATAAGACTATTGATGAGAACAACTTCATGAGCTGATAAATTACATGGCTCTGAAACATGCTTTTTATTTTATCCCCGTCCAAAGAAAACCACGTATCCAAGTTTGGTGATTTTGAATTTTCTGAATACTTCTGTGAGTGGAGAAAAATGTCCTCCTTCCTAAGCTAAACAAACCACTGAAAGACCTCTTGAATTAGCTAAAAATACTTGGTCACAGAGCAGAAAACATTGTTTTTTCTTAGCTGCTGAAAAGTAGAAGTTTTGGTCACAGAACAGCGATGATTTGTGACTTGTATTCCAGCTAATTTGGTTTCATTATGAATTAATGTATAAAGTAACTGATGATCCTAATGGCATAAAACCACAGTGACTTGATCATTTCTTAATAATGAGCAACATAAACTCCTGACACCTCATTTCTCATGTGTTAGTTACACATCACTTAAGTTACGTGTGTGTTTTTGTACCTTTATTACAAAGTGTTACCCTGACTTGCTATACTGATGAAGATCCTTTAGTTTCCATCACGTTAGCCTGAATATTAATCACCAGTATTTGGATGCTTGATAAGATGATCGTAGTTAATTTATTTGAACGACTTCTTCTTTCTTCACGTTTGTCATGAGACGATGCAGCAGATAAACATGACTGGCATGAAGTGAGAGAGCAGACCGTGTTGAATGTGTTTCTGTTGACGTGCTCTACGTGCAGCACCGGGAGTCTATATGGGATTACTTAAAAGTCAGGTTCCATTTTGTTTCATGATGTTAAGTGTCCACAGCTCCATCCTGTGGCGCACGATTGTTAGTTTCCTGCAGGGGGGAAGGCAGTTTTCTTTCTCTCGCCCGCCAACAAATTGTCTGGTTCTTTTTTGTTAGAAAATGTCAGATTACATGCAGGAATGGAGAAGCACAGGGCTGTTTTCCATCTCGATCCCTCTTCAGTCTCAGTCACAAACAGGTTTGTAGGATATTTACAGCATTTTTTATTTGCAGCAGCAGTTTATGTGTTTGCTGGTTTGAACTCTCGTGTGGGAACTGGGCCTAAACCAGCGTCTGCACAGAATAAAGTGAATGGAATAAGGCCACTATTATCAGTAGTTAACTCTTGACTGTGTTTTCAAAAATCTCCGCAGGCAACCTTTGACGAAGAAGCTCAACTCTTTGGTTGTCATGATGTCTCAACCTTAGATAAAAGGGAAAAAAAGTCAACAATGTGTATATTATGTCTGTATGGTAACCTGAAAACTGAAAGTTCAGATCCAAACGTGGGTGTTTGATGTCCGTTTGTATGCTTTTTGTGTGTCGATTCAGAGCGAGAGAATAAATTAATTTATATATTTTTTAGAAAATGAAAGCTGTACTATTATTAAAAAAAATTAATAAAAAATAAAAGGACTGTGGCCAATAAAAGAGTCTTACACAACTGAAAGAATCTCAAAGTCAGATTCGAGTCGACATCTGCACTCACTGCCTTAAAACATTCACAGGTTCTGTTTCACGGCTCCAATCCGAGAAAAATCATAAAAAGGCTTTTCAAGGAGGGCGAGGAGAAGACAGTGTACAGTAGACCCTTGTCAGTTTGTACAAATATACTAAGTGAAAAAAAAAATATTTATTACCTGCATTGGAAGAAATTGTTTACTTATTGAATGTTACCTGTTTATGTAGAAAAGTTTAGATGTAATAAAATGCATTCTGTTACTTCTCTGTGTGTTGTCACTTTTTATTTTCTAGTTTTTTTATGATAGAACTTTTTCCCGGCAGCCATATTGTAGGTTAGACACAGGTGTTACCGATGAGACTAAATAAGGTCCTGTTCCATTTAGTGTAGCAGAGCCTCTCCAATGAGCCACAACAGCAGCACCCTGACTCTGTTTGACCTGAATGAAACTGAACATTAATTAGTATCACTGGTAACACCTGTGTTTACTCTTTCTAAACTCTTAACACAGCAACAAACGCACGTCATCACATTTTGTTCATTCAAAATACAAAAGAAAAACTTTGTCTACATAAACTAATTCTGACTTTAAAACATGGCAAAACCTGCTCCACTGTTTGTTTGTTATTTAACTCCATTTCCTTTTACCGTGAAGCCGGTGTACATAATTTGGTTGAATGTTGAATGTGTGCATTTTTGGCAACTTAAAAGTGAAGTGAAGAGTCTTTACTTCAGAGCCGTTGCACAGTTAAAAGGTCATCTCTGTGTCGTAAAAATCAAAGTTTACTGATCTGAACCAAAATCAAATACAGTTTAATCAATATGGAGATTCTTGCTCACCCAAATTAAATAAATAAAAGTAAAAAATAAATTCAAGTGCTGTCAGGACCATGTAAGTAGAGAAGAGGGGGGTAAAATGTTAACTAGCTGCATTGATTACATAATGAAACGTTACATTGTTTTCTAGCTAACTTAAAAGTTAGCCGGCCTACTTGACAGAGATCTAATTTCTCCTCCTTTGAGAAAAACTTGTTGGCTGAATTAATTACCAATAAATAGTAGATTTAAAAATGGACAGCAGAGTGAGGAAAAAGAGAGACTGCCTGACAGCAGCTGTCAGACTGTTTTAACAGATTAACAGGAAGTTGGTTTGTCCTACTTTCTTCAAGGAGGGAACTTATTTTGCTAAATCCATCTCAAAAAGGCTTAAAATTTTAAAAGTTAAACCTCATCAAGTCTAAGTTAAAAGTTGGTTCAAGATAAGATTTTAAATTGGATTTTATATTTTGGTGCAACATAATTAAATTTAATCTAGGTTTAAGAGTAAAACCTAAAGTTTTAAAGTTAATCTTTCTTAATTTTAAGATATTTTTTTTTAGTTTGGAGCAACATAAATTAGAGTTAAACCATGATTTAATCAGATCAGATCTGAAAGTACAGCAGAAAAATATGGTAAGCTAATTTTTGCAGTAAAACTTTATTAGCACCATGAACTCGCTGCCAGTGATCAACAAAAAATCCAGCAAACTCCAAACTTTGGCTCCAAATATGAACAGTTTTTTTTGGATCCACAATGGATGAAATCAATCTAAAATCCAGTTTTCTTTATTTGTCCATCTGATTGGAAAAACTTCAACACCTGGTGATGTGTCTGATGGAGACTGAAATCAGCTGTTGGTCTATTTTACACGATTTACTGTAAATCAGCCATTTCTCACTGTTTCAGTGAAATATTCTTATGGCATCTTCTGGCATCTTTATTTATATAGCACATTTCATACCAATAGGCAACTCAATGTGCTTTACATAAAGACAGAACATTTAACAGTAAGAGCA
>JAJHUR010101970.1:0-12293 GCA_027495735.1 Lutjanus campechanus | reverse complement strand
GCCTTCCACCCCAGTCCATCATAGCTATCCCTCCCCTGGGAGGAGGTGGACAGTACCTTGAGCAGTCCGGGCAGCTCCTTCTCCAGCAAAGTCTTGCACTCAGATTTGGACAAGGTGTCCTTCTTGCCTTCACCAGCTGCGTATGTGTCAAAGGTCTTCATCAGGATGGCCATGGCTGTCTCTAGCTGGGTCATGGTTGCTGCTTAAGAGGTTGTTGATACCGCAAAACGGGAAAAGTCTAAGAGAGTAGTAGATGTGTCAGGAGTGGACAGAGAGGAAACCCTTTTTTATACCTTTTGAAAGATGGATTCAAAGGTCAGGCAATATCAGCTCAAGTGTTTGAGATAGGTGGTGGCTCCAACTGTGTCAACACAACCTCAGTCATACAACGCCCAGTGTACATATTACCTCATAGACCATTAGAAGCTTTAGTCATTTACTTATTGATTTAAGGAGAGGTCTTTTCATTAACCACAAAAACCAAAGATTAAGTGATTTGTTTAATTTGACACAACATAAATCATAATCATCTTTTTCTGTGAGGTTATAAACCCTGTGCTACTGATTTGGTGTCAGATGACACTGAAACACTTTGAAAAATTGTGTAAAGCAACAATAAACACACTTATGTTGTGAGTTTGTCACACCACGGAAACATGTTATTAACCGCCCAGCCAAATCTGAACCTGAAACCTGAAACCTGGTCAAAGTGTTAAGTCTGTGGTGCAGTAGGTCCATCTGCACTAGTTAGCAAACTGCGCATTTCGGTGAGGCACACATATCTCCACACTCACAAAACACCTTGATTTCTGTGAAGTTTTTTGCCATACAGGAGTGTGGATTAGTAAAGCAGGGGGGAAAGACAGCTGTCAGATCATCTGTAACAGATGAGTCCGCATGACAGCTGCAGCAGCTGTCATGTTTGTAAACCCAGAAAAACAAGGATTAAACAATTATGATCTATAACATACAAAATGAACAAGATGTTATATCTGAGCACGAGACCGGCCTGACCCGGTGAGAAAAAGGTTTGTGTGCCTCTGTCAGAGCCTGATGCTGGATATATGTACCTGTTGGATAACCTGAGCATAATTTTGCATCACTTCCTTCAAACTTACCTTTTGCACTTTAACTTCTCAAACCAGGAGATCTGTCTCCTCGCTTACAAATCTTTCCTCCTTGTCTCCTCCCAGTTATTCCAGCATCATGCTGTCAGCACTTATGCTCCGGGTGCACATGCTTCATAAAAGTGACGAAAGCTGACTTTCTAATTAGTTTATTGCGCGTTTGGCCTAAAACACACCCATGAATTAATCAGTGCACTTGTGCACAGCTGATAAAGTGTATCCCGCTTACACCTTGCACTTTGAACCGTGCACTTTAGATCGCCACAAATTAAGGGCCTCAGTGCCAAATACCAGTACCTGAAAACAACCCAAAACATGGACGCTCTGTCTAGCAGCTTTTTTGGACATGTCCAGATATGTTTGAGACACCAGAGCCAGAGGACGGTGACAGGATGGTATTTTTTTCTTCTCTGTCAAGGTTGAACTGATGTGAGCTGAAGTGAACTGCTGGGCTTATATGGACTGAGAGAGTCACTCAAGGTACGTTTGTTACTGATTATTAGGGAGGCAGAGGGGAGAGGAGGCGGTGTTTGGTTCGTGGGGCTTATAAAGTGTTTGGGGACCATGGCTCCAGCATGTCATCGAGCCATGTTTCAGGTCCGGCCAACAAATCCTGAACAGTTTAACGGTCTAACTCCACAATTTAGTACGAAATAGTTCTCAGTCTTTTCACATTTTCAGCAACTATTTCCTAACGTTTAATATGTTTAGAAGACGAACTTCTTTACACAGACTAAATGTCACTGCATCTGCTGGGGTTGGCGGTTACTGATGCTGTTGTGTAAAGGTGGACATGAACCACATGAGTGTGCATGTCTGCTTCTGTTTTTTTCTGGTCACCTGGTCTGGTCTCGTTTCCAGGAAACAGTGCTCTCTTACAGAATAAGACATACTGCGTAAATACATGTCTCTGGTACCACAAACAACAACTCAGTCACAAGACTCCCCTCGCTGTGACAGATTCCTTCAAACACAATCAGAAAGAAGCATAAGTTAGGAGTGTTAAACAAAAGGGCATGATTAAATAACCACGTGATCATCACTCAGCAGCCTAAAACAATGGGTTTGAGTACCTGAATCACATTTTAGGTTTTTGAAGATGTATTCTGCGTGCATGATGGCTAAAGCAATGTACATGCATGTGCATGCTGAACATGCGTGCACAGAAATAACGAGCAAAAGAAACGGTGTGAAAGGTTGTGAAAGCTACAGTCTCCCTGTGTGGTGGTTAACACCTTTTGCAGAATATATCGGTGGGTGTACAGTAGGTCTGTTGTTGTTATGCAGGTAAGTGGAAGCACACTGTAAGTTCAGCTCGTTCACACGAGCGAAGGAGCGTCGCTCTGTAGCCTTTAACACTCTTTCTCAGACTAAAAGTGGCTGACTCACTGGGTCTAAAGTGTCTTTTTATCTGCAAACCTCTTGGCAATAAATAGGCGCCCATCAGGCTTAGGTAGTTGTTTACTCACATTTGTCATAACCGCAGATAGATTATGATGAATGTGAATATGTGACACCAAAACAATCTGTGTCACGTAGTGCTGGAGCCGAAATAGCAGGGACAGCAAGACTTTGTTTCCCCTAATTTCGGGTGTTGTGGTAATAACAGTCACACATAAATGACTTTACAACAGTGTCTACACATCCCAACAGCAGGTTACAGTGTAATACAGTGATCTAAATCCAGTGGCAGATCTGCTATTAATTATTCCCATCTGTATTTAGCTGCCTATTTTCTCATGCAGTGAAACAAATTCATAAAATGATCATTATTATGCTTACGGGACGCTCTGTGTCTCTGTTCCTCTGAAACTTTATTGTGAGTCCCAATAACAGGGTTTTATTGAGGTAGCCTGCGCAAAATCAGCAACACCTAAATGCTGATATCTTGTAATACATAATACAAGGTGTCAACACATTCTCCTCTCCCTCAAATCCAGACCAAAATCTTAATGCTAACCTTAACTATGCCGCCTTTTTTGTTTGATGAACAGATGTAAATGACATGTCCAACATCCTTATAAAGTTTAAATGGTAGAGGATCGATAGCAAAGTGCTCTCAATTACTATTAACATGTGCGCTTTTAGACTGTTCATATGTCAGCAGCTTACTAATTTTGTGTGTAATTATACTTTCAATAATGCTTACGGTGTTTTACCATCATGGTCTCGGGAAATTTTTGTAGAAAAATCAGCCCCAAAACCTGAAATGCAGAGCACATTGAGAGATGAGTGGTGTGAAGATAATAATGGTAAAAACATGGCTTCAGCTAAATGTATTTCCAGTAACAGTCTGTCGCTCAGTACGCAACATTTTAGAGGCTCTGTATCGGATTTGAGTGCCTCGTGTGATAAAAATATGCGCAACAAAGCCAGGGACAAACTGTCACAGGCACTGTTTCCACTTCCTGTCATTGACCTATTATGCAGAGACCTCATAACATCACAGTTTCCCCTCAGCGTCCTTATCATGATCTGAAGTCATTGTGAAACCTGCATCTCTGCTACAGAATCAATACTACTGTCTATACAAATACACACACGCCATGTCAATATTGAAATAAACTTGACAACAAAGATAGATAAGGCTTTATAGAGAAGTTTATAGAAAAATAGAAAATATTTACATTTATATAAAATAATTTACATAAGGTTCACAAGGTAAGTAAATGAATGTACAAGATATACAAGCTGGAAAATATGGGAGGAAAATAGTGGATGATGTAGAAATCCCTCGCAGCAGATTCTCACCCACTTTCTTTGGTCTGCACACGTTCAAAGTAATCAAAGGATTCATACACTGGCACCTGACACTGAACGAGACAGAGAGATAAAGACAGTTATTGCAGGCACGTTATACTGTGTTAGTGCAGTAAAGCAGTGCATCAACATGAGTAAATTATACTTAAAATTTGCATTTATTTTCAGAACACTTCAGAACTTAAAAACATGAGTTCTTTTCTTATTAATTTGAAGTCCTTTGACGTGAAATGTTGAGTTGAATGAATGTACTCATTGAATTAAGTTTCTAAAGCAACATGATCGGCATGTTAGAGGACTTCCCAGCATGCATTGTATGAGAGTTTAAATCAAAATTAAATCAAAGTAACTCCAGCCAGAGCAGTTGAAATTCTTTGACTGAACAATGACTGAGAAAATGTAAAAAGAAATCTTATTTATTTGTAATGTCCGTCAGCGTGACAGAAAACTTGTTGGTTCAGCTTAATATCACGTACACCTGAATTAATATGAAGTTTATCTCACAAGAAAAGTTTGTTTTGAATCATCAGCCAAGTTGAGTCAACTTTTTGAAGTAAGTTAGGTTTTTTGTGGTTGATTATTACAGTGAATATTAAAGAGCTTGTAGGTTTGTGGTGTGCAAAGGTCGACAAAAGGTCTTTGTTAATTGAGTGGGTGTGAGCAATAGGCACAATAGGCACAATTAGTCAGAGACAGGATGTCGGTTATATTTCACAATAATAATGTCTCAACACTGGAATTTACTGCTTTAAGTCCAGTTGTAGAA
This sequence comes from Lutjanus campechanus, assembly GCA_027495735.1. Classification (NCBI taxonomy): domain Eukaryota; kingdom Metazoa; phylum Chordata; class Actinopteri; order Lutjaniformes; family Lutjanidae; genus Lutjanus; species Lutjanus campechanus. The sequence goes on along the minus strand of JAJHUR010101970.1, from coordinate 7,640 downwards.
ACTGAATTGAGTGACCAGAGTGAACAGAAACATCTGTGTGAGCCAGTACGAGAGTTGTGTATTAAATCCTACCCACACGAAACAGATTTTTAATTGTTTCGTACTGTGCATTAAGGATGTAGATTGTGGTGTTGTTTTACAGGATTATATTGCTCCTCCATAAATATGTCGGCGAGGTGGGGAAAAAAATAAATTCTAAAAAATAATATAATGGTGGCTCTGTTGGTGAAGCATTCACTACATGTACTGAGTCTGACTCTGCAGCAGCCGTTGGTTCGACTCCCGCCTGTGGCCCTTTGTTGCGTGTCACCCCGCACTTTTTCTCCCCCTTTCCCATCCTTCCTTGAGCTGTACTATCAAATAGAGTCATAACAGCCCCAAAATATTTAAAAAATAATAATAACAATATAATGGATCGCTAAGTTTTTCTTTATTGTTTACTTGCTAGTTAATAAAATGTTGACATTTTTGCTTGCTAGCTAAAAAGTTAACAACAAGTTACATTGTTTGCCAGCTAGAAAATAAAACTAGAAACTTATATTATTGCTTCCTAGTGAAAAAGTTGAGAAAATGTTAAATTGTTTGCTAGATAGCTGAAAATTAACAAAATGTTATATTGTTTACTAGCTAACTAAAATCTGAATAAAATGTTAAATTGTTTGCGAGGTAACTAAAAAGTTAGTTAGCGTAGTTAGCCTACTCATGATGGATCCACAGAGGAGCTCTAATTTCTCCTTTGAGAAAAACTTGTTGGCCTAATTATCAACTTGGAGTGAAAGAAAGACGAGACGCATCATAAAACTCAGTTGGGTTGAAAGAGAGAGATTCGAATTGAATCTTTCTTAATTTTAAGCTTGTTTAAAGGTTTGCTGCAACATAACTTAAAGTTAAACCATAATTTATTCTGTTTCAAACATTAATTTGAGTACAACCTTGAAAAATGCTACAGTAAAAAACAGCTAAACTAATAGCCTTGCCAAAAACAGAACATTTTCAGTCATATATATTTGTCATATATATATTTCAGTCATATATTTTCTTGATCAAACAGCAGTTTAACTGTATGTAAGGCACTTGTGGCTGTCTTTGTCTGTGAAATAACATTTGGTTTGTGCCTTTATTGAGTAGGTTTACACTGCAGAGCAACACCATTCATGACGTTACCGACCCTGTCTCACACATTATGTAGACCTTTCATACAAAGCAATGGAAAGGAAACTTTGGGTAGGCTAGACAGATTAAAGACTGTCTGAATGTGATCCTGCCAGTTGATAAGTGCTTGTTTTACTCGACACACAATTGTGTCATCATGGACTTGATGCCAATAGACTCACCCACTGAGACGAGCCTCTGGAGGAACTGGTGCTGTGTTTGTCCATTTCTACCTCCTCTGAGTCAATATGGGGAACTTCGTAGATCACCCTGGCTGCTCGTGCTGAAACACACACACAAACACAAACAGACACACAAATCATTAAAAGGATTGTTGTGATGAAAGTACATAGAAGCACCACATTTAAGCTTTATTTTAACTGTTTGTCTCTACCACTGTTAGCTTCTGTTACAAGAAATACTACTGCAATCACAACTACTACTACTACTACTGTTAATACGCCATCCTACCTTACATTTTCTTCACCAACTTATCCTTAGTCATAGTTATGGGGGCTTGGAGCCTAGAGAAACAACCCAAGAGGATCACTGGCTCTAATTGTTTGCTAGCTAACTAAAAAGTTAACAAGAAGTTGCATCGTTTGATGCTAAAAAGTAAAACTAGGGAGTTATTTTGTTGCTCACTAGCTAAAAAAAAAAGTTTGGAAATGGTAAAATGGCTTGCTAGCGAGCTGAAAAGTTAACAAAAAGTTACATTGTTTGCTAGCTAGCGAAAAAGTTTTAAAAAATGTTCTAATCTTTGCTTGCTAGTGAAAAATCTAATAAAATGTTAAATTGTTTACTAGCTATTTAAAAAGTTAACAAAAAGTAAAGTTTCTCCCTTGAGAAAAACCTCTTAGCCTGAATATCAAGTGGAGTGAAGGACAGACAAAACACATCATTAAAACTCAGTTAGGTTGAAAGAGAGATTTGAATTTAATCTTTCTTAATTTTAAGCTAGTTTAAAAGTTTAATGAATCCTAATTGGGACGATCACTGGCTCATTGTAATGCAAGCAGACAGTAACAGAGAGTGACACAGTGCTTTGACTGTAGAAGTTATCGAACAACAACAAGGTATTAAGTGGAACTAGTAACTGGCGTTTTTAAACAATAATACGCTGTTGTTATCAGTTTCGCGATAATCTGACATGCCTCCGAGTTTAAATTTCATACAAGCACCAGCAAGGCCCCGGACTAAAGCTGCCATGCAAGCGGGATGCTTGTGGCTGCACTTACGGTGCTCCAGTGCCGTTTTGGGGAAACTTGACGTGCCCTTGAAAAATGATCCAGTTTAACCGCCTTGCTCTCAAATTTGCAGCAAACTGTGCGATATATAGGGTTTTGCCACCATCTAATAACACCACCCAACACAAATCCCTTTTTCCAGGATAACTGAAATTCTTGTTTCCGCTTCAAATCATAAACTTTGTCTTTAACTGTTGCCATCTTCTCATGGCTACTCACTTCTTAGCTACTTTCATCATTAGCTCTGGAAAAAAAGCAATGTGTTTAATTCTTTCTTACCACTTGCCTGATTGGACAGTTGCTAGATTTACTAGCCCAAAATGGCATTTTACTTGCTAAGGGCAAGTGGGCAATCATAACTGTTGAGTGCTGACAGCAGAAGATGAGTACGCAACATGCACACCACTTGCTTGGTCTCTTTGATGGTGCAGCAATCAAAGCCCCCAAAAATTCACTCTAAAGAAAAAAGTCAGTTCCTGCACACATGTATTACCTTTGCATTTTATTTTTTTAAAAAGTGCAGATATTTTGGTCACAAGGGCCTTTCTAAAGACATCCTTGTCACACCGAAATGTCTGCACTTTCTTCATACGTCAATGTGGAGGTGATGTGCAGGTATTGACTTTTTTTGGCCCTAACAGCAGCAATATGCTGTTTTAAATCGTACACACTCCATAGAGTTAAATCATTTTGCAACCAGCAATTCCTCATAATTCTTCAGCAGACATCATACATGGTGTACCACAGAGTTCAGTTCTTGGTCCTTTGCATTTCTCACTCATACTTTATCATATTTTGTGTTAAAACCTTGCCTGTGTGAAGATTTTTTATAATTGCCTTTGCAGCCATGAATTGCGTTAACAGGCGCAGAAGAATCACTGTTTTCAAAGTTATTTAAGCTTATGTGTTGCCCATGAAAACATCAAACAGGTAGCAGACCTGCAATGTGATAACTGTCTGCAATGTACACAGGTTGCCTTCAACTCATTATCTTAAATAATAATGTGGTTGTCTTACTGAAACAAAAGTGACATGAGATGACGTCTCACACAGAGCCCACTCATTCTGCTGTTTTGTAACACTGTTATATTTTCAGCTGGAGACGGGTTGGTTGGTTTAGACAGAATAATGCAACTGATCATAGAAGTGCGTTCTAGACAGTATGGAAACGAGCCAGTCACCTCTTGGCTATTAGAGAAAATCATATGATATGACATGTCACATTTTGTCACTGTTGGGCAAACCTTGTATCTCCATATTAAAAAAAAAAAAATCATAAATCAATGCTATCGGTCACCCTTTATGTCTGTCAAATATTTAACCATTTAAAAAGATTAAAAAGAGCTACTATGACTAAACAGCATTCAATTCATTTTTTTCATTTCCTGAAAAAAAAAAAAGCCTTGTAAATACAAGGTTTCTACCCGACAATAATAGGTTTACCCATATTACAAATATATATATTTTCTCACTTAAAATACCAGTGGTGTCCAGCCAAACAGATATTTTGGGGATTTAATTGCCCATGTGTTGAGATGTCCATCTCTGACATTTCAAAAATTTGAAGTGAATGGAATTTAGTTTGTCACATTCAGAGCAATAAAAACAACACATTAAATCATTTATCCATATTCTGTTCATTATATTTTATTACATTAAAAAATAACAGTGACATCTCTTTCAAGACACAGTGTTATAATATGATTTTTTGTTAACTTTCCACTGAAGAAATGAAAACATTCTGTGGTGATCACTGCGGAAACATTGCGGAAAGAGATACATATATTTTAAATGCTACTTTTTAATTGCTGTTCGCACCACAAACATAAGACTCCTGCGTGGCGAGATACCAACCTACTGACTGTAAATGTATCAACTGAGTTTTTGATGATGCTTGAATAATACGGCGATGGTACCTTGTCTCCTTCGCAGAGTGCAGAAACAGGCGAGCGTGACGAGGAGCAGTGAAGCCACGACAGCCAGGGAGATTATCACGGGAAGTGGAGGAGAACTGCTGTTGGAAGATTCTGGATGTTCGCCTTGTGACAAAAAAACGTAATACAAATATTACAATGATGATGATAAAATTGTTTGGGGTTTTTTTTTCATAAAAAATGTGATTTGTATGTGAAGATTATATATTTATATACATACACATATGTATAGATAATCACATACCCTCTCCTGTGTTGTTCTTTGTGTTGTTGTTTCGGGCCATAACTGTGATGACTGTACCATTTCCCTGAAACTGACTGTAAAGTGGTATCTCCACAATCACTATGCAGGTGTATGTCCCTGAATCCTCTTCTGTGATATTGGTAAAGGTTACATTTGAGCAGTTTGATGTCTCCTTTAGCAGAAATCCTTGAGACTGGTTCTTCAAGAAAGCATCTATTTTTGTTTGATTTTTCAGCCAGATAACTCTTTCTCTTTCAACTTCTACTGTCCAGCAGCAGGTGATGGTCACTGTCTCCCCCTCCATGACAGAGACATCAGGACTCTGGGTCACAACCGGCGTCCCTGATGAGACACCTAAAGAGAGACAGAGTGATACATGATCTGTAATTCATCACAAGACCGTACATATTGCATAATTTCCAAAAGTTAAATGTGAGTTTTCAGCACTTCGCAACAAAATCTAAAGATATGCACTATAGAGACAGAGATCACAGTGATCTAATCAAATATTTGCCAAATAAATGGTAATTCCACAACATCAATAAAAAAAAACCTGTGGTCACATTTTTTGTCCCTTTCCATTTCTCATCACACATTTATCAGTTTAAAAGGTTTGAATAATCAGATTTTACAAATGCTAATGTTGGCACAGACTCATCTATGAAACAGACGTGATATTAAAGGTTAACTTGTCATGTTTTTACTTACTCCAGGACGAGAGGGCGCAGAGAGACGCGAACAGCAGACTGCTCAGTAGAAGCTTCATCTTTTCACACTGATTCACTACCAACCACTGACACTCATCTCTTCACAGCTGCTCTAAGTCCTTCCCACCACTCACACACACACACACACACACACACACACACACACACACGAAACACACTTCGCATCATCTTTGCCTCTGTGTTCCTCCGTATTGCTTGCAGAGAAGTGTGAAAAACCACATCTTCTGTTCCTTCCTCCTTCAGGCTGAAGGAACCTATAGTTTGGGTAGAGTATATAAAATGTGAGATTGTGAAGTGTTTCCCTGTTCTCTGTTCTCACGCTGGAGTTCCCATTTACTTTAATCTAACAGAAATTCTGTAAAGCATCAGGTAGATGTTGAGGAGAGCAGCAGTGATCAGTGTTTACAGTCAGGATTTTTTATTGAAATTAGAACAACCTGTGTTTCAACTATCTGAGTCCATTTCTAACCCTGAACCCCGTCCCAGCTTTAACTAACATATGTTAGTTTCTCATCCTGAGCAGTTTTGAAGCATCCAAAAAGTGTAACCTGTAGTAATACACTGTTTTTCATAGATTTTACTTTGGTTAAAGCCAGTTTTTATAACTGCACTATTTTCCACATTATGATTCTGATGATTTGAGTTTTTGTTTGTACAAAACTTTAACAATCCTGCTGGAATTTGGTGCAGTTGACCTGTTGCAAGATAAACTTGCTGTGCCCTTCATCTGTATGCAGATCAATACGGTCAGATCAATGTAACTGTACTTGGAGATTACAAACGGCATGTATTTGTCTATTGGTGTTGTTTTTTGTACAACCACCAGGAGTCCCCAAAGTCTCAACTTTGGGCTGTGGACCACCTCTTACTACAGACCCTTCAGTGGATCCATCTGTAGAAGAAACATGTTATACACCAAAATACTGTTCTAACCAGAGGTCTGACATAGTGTGTCCCCATCCTCAGACAATTTGTCTGACCACTAAAAGTATGCAGAATTAACTATTAGAAGCTCCTGTGAATATAAATGTTAAAATTACTGCACAATCATTTTTTATTTCTGACTGTATTGTATGTGAAATATTATGGACTTTTGCCTGCTGACCATCTGCTATTATTCAATATCTACCTGTGCCCGCACCCGTGAAGTTATTTATTTCTTACTCATTACACAATATTTTTGTATTTTTATCTTTTTAAAAATAATTAAAATAATAATTAACTTAACAGCATATTCTCTAATAATCTCTTTGCAGTGGACATCTGATGATGATGATATCCTCAAAAAGTGCAGCGTAAGTCACACCGAATCTATAAAAGGATTTATTCTGTCTGTGTTCACATTTGTGTGGCCTTTATGACTCAGAGAAAGAGTCGGATCCTTGATGCAAATTTTGACATTCATAAATTTAAGTGTGTAGGATTTCATGACATTTTGTGCTGAGCTTGCAGATTGCCCACAACTCGCCTCACCCTCCTCTTCCAAGCGTGTCAGAGAAACTGCGGTGGCTGAAAACTCACGAAAAATGTGAAAGGCCGGATCTGCAGTAGAACCAGGGTTTGACAGTAAAACATGGCAGCCTGCACGGAAGAAGACCTTCTGTAAATATGCATGGCTGATTTCAAGATGACAAAAAAACATCTTATGATTATACGCTAATGAAAACATACTTATAAATATTATATTCCATTTCTTCCAGATTCTGCTGATAAATCCCTGTAACTCTTACACACCGGACCTTTGAGAATGTTTTGCACCAACAAAGATGAACTAAATCTAAGATCAGTCAGAGTTTAAAATGAACACATCCAGATTTAAAATCAAGCAGAGCTCAGTTTCCAAGAAGAATCCAAAATAAGAGATGCTTGCTTACTTAGCCAAATTGAAATAAATTAAAATAAATAATAATTGAGAGAACAGATCAAGTTACTAGTTAGCTAAAAAAGAAAAAAAGAAAAAAAGCTTGATGGTTTGCCAACAACCAAAAAAAGTGAACTAAATGTTATATCGTTTGCTAGCTAGCTAAAATGTGTGAATGCTTCATTGATTCAATATGTTTTTTAATTTATGCTACTTCTGTTATTTTCTCATGTCTGAGCTTATATGTCATATTTTGTAGCTAAATATAAAGCACTTTCAGTTTGTGTTTAATGAAATGTACTATATAACTAAAACTGCCAGGTGATGCCTTCATGGGAACTTTCATTGTTCATTGTAGTAGTTCAGTAGCTTATGGCACATGGGGATGACTAAGATAATTCATTGTGTATATATCCTTTTTTCATTTTGCCTTTGTCTTGTTTCACTGCCTCTCACTCAGTTTTGAATTCAGTT
>JAJHUR010101968.1:0-28271 GCA_027495735.1 Lutjanus campechanus | reverse complement strand
TAAATGACCGTTACAATTTCCTATTTCCTTGTATTGCCCTATGTACCGTGTGTTGGCCTGTTGCCTCTGACATGTAACTACTCTGCCTGTGAGGTTTAGAGTTGTGTATATGGATGGGTAATCTGCAAACGAACTGCCCTTCTTGGGGATCAATAAAGCCGTCTGAATCTGAGTCTATAATTGCGCTGCTTTTGAAACACACTGTTCACACTGCCACTAACTGAACTGATGGTCTGACCCGTTATCAAAAAAGGACGAAAACTTTCAGATTATTATTCTTTTATTTTAAAAGTTAACTGCTGGACCCCATGTGAACTTTAGGTTTCAAGTTTTCACATTACACTTATCTAAGTCGCATTCTGAATCATTACTGGCTGACTAAACTTTCCTCTGGTGGAAAATGTGTTAAACTCAGATTTAAGGTGAGCACAGCGAACTTTCGCAGCCTTGGTTTGAAAGTGTGAAAACAGCCTTCGATTGTCAAACTCTGCACAGCCATCATTCTGCACAATTAAGCTCAAACATTGACGTGAAGTAACAATAAGCCAAACACAGTAAGTATTCAAAATAAAATCAGAAAACGAAGAGTTTTCTCCAATATTCTGGTCTTCAATATTTTGCACAGGCAACAAAGTGCAGAACAGACTCACTGTTGATGCCAGGCGGCCGCACAAGTAGAGCAACATCCATTATTTCTCAGCTTGCTAATCATACAGATTTTCTTTGGTGCTGTGATAAATAAGTTGCTGCTGACTGGCGGCATGTGTTACTCAGTGTGACAGCACACTGACACCAACACTTTACGACTTATTGCTTTTTTTTGTGAGGCTCACGTTGATGTTTTCTGCGTCCACGCTGGCGCCAGCCTCCAGCAGGATGTGGGCGGCGTCTACGTTTCCTGCCAGCACGGCGCAGTGCAGCGGAGTGTTCCTGTTCACTTTGTCCACAGCGCTCACAGAAGCGTTATTTTTTATTAAGAAATTTGTGGGTTCAGGCCTGGAACAGAAGAACAAGAAGTTTGTATTAGATATTTAAGCCAGTCTACAGACTAACAGACTCATCCAAACTCAAACTGGAATTACAATGTCATTCTGGAGTGTTCAAATATTGTGGTATGTGTTTTGACACCTTAAGATGCTTGATAGAAACACCAAAACATTAAAGAAAGCTGTCACACATCATACACCTATCTTCTATTTTTTTTTTTAATTTAACATATTGAATTTCAAATTGTTATACTTAAAGGCATTTTTCCCTAATCAAAGCAAAATAGAAATCAAAAGATCTATCCCTGGAATGGCAACAGACTGTGTTCTCTGTTTATTAATACACTTTACAGCGTCAATATCCAATAATTTTTAGGTATTTACATATTTACTTACCCAATAATCTTCTGGGCTGCTAACATCAGTGGCGTCTGCCCGTTGCAGTCAGGCCCATCGACTTCCTGCAGGCACAGAGGCAAATGAGAGGATTACCAACCAGGAAAACAAATTTGCATCAAATGAAAAAAGACTTCCACAGGCACAGCGAGAACAGACTGTTGAACAAATAAACGTGTTTCAGAGTGAAAGGGTCAAATATAGTGTTTGTGTGGAGTCTCACCTGTCCCTTAGCCATAAGATAAGCTGCTATGGCCATGTGCTGGAAGAGGATTGCAAGGTGGAGAGCACGGTAACCTTCTCCGTCTGCGATGGAGGGATCTGCTCCGTACCTCATCAGCTGGATCACCATGGGGAGGTGGCCCTGCCTCATCATTGACAAAAGTCACAGACAGCTTTAAGGAGGAGGTACTGGACTCAAAATGTTTCACAACAAGTCAACATATCATACAACTACATACTACCAGAGAAAATCATCTCCCTTTGTTCTGTCAAAATCTGACCTTTGCAAACCAACTGATGTGGAAAACTTACACCTGTCTTAACAATCTTGAATATGACTTTCATACAACACAAATCTGTTCAGAGTAGAGCTGCAACAATTAATTGATAATTAATCAACTATTAAATTTACCTCCAACTATGTGAATAATCAATTAATTGTTTTGAGTATTTTTTAATAAAGAAATTCTATGATCTCAGCTTCTCAAATGTGAACATTTTCTGGTTTCTTTAGTCTTCATTGTGGACAAGACAATTGAGGACGTCACATTGGGCTTTGGGAAACACTGATCAACATTTTTCACCATTTTATGGACCAAAAAAACTATTTGATTAATCAGGAAAATGATTGATTAATCAATAATGAAAATAATCATTAGTTGCAGCCCCAGTTAACGGAGAGGATTTTGACGTAGCACGTACACATGGAGACACCCCTACCAAAAACTTGAACTGCAAAAGCATACCACGAAGTCTTATAACACTTGGGAGGGAGGAGGAAAACAGATATGGGTTGCTCTCAGTCAGTGTGTGTCTCAGTTCATTATTAAAGGGGTCTGGAATCTCTCCAGGGTTCATCTTATCTGTACCGCCGGACAGGATGGAGACTCCCAACATAAAACATGGTGAAGGGCACTGAGGCCTCTCAGGTCAACAACATAATCAAAAATTCCTCCATACCCATAAAATTCTATAAGAGTAGCCCTGCAGTGCATGCACCTACAGTTGCAATGGAGAGGTTTGGGTATCAGATCAACTTCTGAATTGGAAGCAAAGAAAAAGTTATGAGAACTGGGAATCCATCAGAAATGTGCTTTTTGAATCTCAGGATTAAAGCAAAGTTTGGATCCATGTTTCTCTCTGCATTACTGATCATATTCCATTAATATTTTAATTTTTTTAATGATGAAAATGAAGGTAATGTTTGTTTTTAACATTTTTTTTTGAAAGATAAACATTATGTAAACTCAACTGGACCAAGAATTCATAAAATGTAAATAGGAACGCAGAGCAAACTCAAGCACCAAATCCCTTCCTGGTCATTCAGTCACCTTATGGCCCAGTGAAGAGGAGTAGAGTTCAGGTCTCCTCCAAGCTGGTCCACTATCGCTCCTTTGGAAATATAATACCTGTCAGGAAACAGCAGAGAAAATACAGAGAGCAAATCAGTGTCAGCCGTTCAGGACATACTGTGTTGGAGCTCTTTGTATTTCAGTTCATCTCAGTTGTCTCTATTTCTTTACTGGATGTTTTTTTGGTAAACCTGTCAGATGCTTCTGGCAGTGAAAAATCAAATAAACAAAGTCCCAGAGGAAGGACTGACTGTGCTGAAGATGATTGTTTTTATATGAAATTGGACTGACAGCAGTAACACCAATCCATTTACATTTAACTCTAAATTCATGCTATTTATGTAACTTACAATAAAGTGATTTTGACTTGAATACAGCTACTAAATATGCCGTATCAACAAACTGCATCTCATTTTCCTGAGCATATTCTCCAACTTACTATTTCACTTTAACTAACCAATCAAAATCATCCAAGAATGATCTCCAGATTATGACTGAAACTTCATGGGTCTCTGTGCTGAGGAGATACATGACATAGGTCTCCTGAATTTACACCAAAATTACTGACATACTGGCTGATAAAGGACTATGACTCTGACAGCCTCTGTGTTTACATGTGGTGAGTAACCTGCAGTGGAATGTTAATTTGTTTAAAGAACAGGCTCCTCGTGTCTCTCTGGTGTAAGATAGGTGTATCTGGTGTGATATGCATGCAGGTCTTACTTGACCAGCTCTAAGCGGTTGTTGATGGCCGCCCAGTGCAGCAGAGTGACATTCTCTTTGTCTGGCTGCCTGACGTCGTATCCCGCTTCCACCAGCTCCTTACAGCGCTCAAGGATACCGAACCTGACAGGAGAGAAAGACACTTTATGAACGCACCAATAATATTTAACTACCAGGGTAATGCTTGAAGCTGCACAAAACTGCAGCTAATTTTCAACTGAAAGTTAGCTGACAGACAATAAACTCTCGTTCTTTGTGCTAAAATAGAAACTCAAGTTCATTTAATCATAGTTTCAGGCTGTGTGAAAAAAAAAAAAATCTGCATGAACACGTGGTTCCCACTACACTGACAGGGGGTGAGATGAATAAACAGAGAGGAGCGGCTCTACAGATTCTTTTCATTTTTTTTCCCCCGTCTCACAAGAAGAGTGACCTTTGCTCTGCTGAACCTCAACTCGCTGATGAGTTAGCAAAAGCAGCTAGCAGCTCAGTCACCTCTTTTTATTACTGCTGTGTACTAATCAACTGAAATACACTACAGGTTTGTGAAGCCTCGCTTCTTTACACTGTTTTCTTTATGAATTGCTTTCAAATTGGACAAAAACAGAATCACCCTCTGGCTTCTAATTAAACACAGAGCTCTGAGAGGGTTTGCACATTCCTTGAATTCTGTTGAGCAACTCCTGTGCAAATATATTGATCAAATATTTAACAGTAGCAGAGAAGGAATGAGGTGTGTAGTTGCTTCTGCACTCCATATAGTTGAAACATATTTGAAACTCATATCAACCTAAAAAACAATGAGGATTGTTTTATTATTTTACCATTATGAACTGTATAGGACTCTAAAAACATAAAAAAACAAACATCTAAAGAGTTCTTCTGCAAAACGCACCATTCTTAAAATGAGTAAACCAACACCAGTTTGACTGATATTCCCCTGAGTGCACAATAAAAAGCATAATTTATGAAAATTTTAAAAAATAGAGATCTTATCAATACAAACCAACATCTGTTTGCTTCATATCCCTCGGAAATAAATAATGGACTTATCTATTTTTGCAAATAAACCCTTAGAGAGCTTCAACGATAAATCAATTATTAATTGACTATTAAATTAACTGCCAACTGTTTGAATAATCGATTAATCATTCTGAATCTTTTTGTTAATAAAATATGTACAAATTATCTGATCCAAGCTTTTAAATGGGATCACTCTCTGGTTTTCTTTATTCGTCTGTGACAGTAAACTAAATATCTTTAGGTTGTGGACAAAACAAAACATTTGAGGATGTCACCTGAGACTTTGGGAAACAGTGATGAACATTTTTCACCATTTTCTGACATTTTACAGACAAAACGACTTGTTGATTAATTGAGAGAATAATCAACTGATTAATCAATAATGAAAATAACTGTTGCAGCACTAAACCCTTTATTTTTTTAGTAAAAAACCTTTGTTTTCTGGACATAAACAAAGAAAACATCAATGAAAAGATAAACTACCATTTGAGATTTGGGAGTTAAATTAAACTCTGAGGTTTAGAGTTGGTCTAATTCTAGATTCTGTCATGTTTTTAATCACTTTCCGTAATTAGTTAAGAGCTGCAGCCAGGGCGGGAAATTAGCACCAGCCAAATACTGGTAAAATATGAAAGTGGCTGATAGATTTCAGACATAAAATAATGACTTATTTTTGAGTGGCTGATGAATTTGAACATTTATCTGCCAGTGGTTGGTAGGTGTTCACATTTTAGAAAGTTTATTTCCCACCCTTCTGCACAAAACACCAACACAAATAATCAAGACGCTGCACCTTCCCCTGTGGCTGTCATAGTTTCAGTGGTGAACCATTCAAGGGAAGGTTTTTAGCAATCTACATCTAAACTATATGTGGCCACGTTTAGCTTAACGAAATGTTTCTACATGTTTTAAAATTAATGTCCAAATTAAATATTTGATGCTGAATATTGACACTAAATATTATCTGAAGAATATTTTACAAGAGCCTTAGAAAAAGAGGAAGTGTGTTTGATGCTGCAGATGTCAAACCATTAGTTAGGTTGCACAACATTCTGTGTAATGATGCAATCGTTGCGATAAAATATGCCAAATATTAAATAAAAACTCTAGTTTTTGTAGGTTGGGCCATAATTTCCATCAGTAATAATAACATTTACTCACTCAGTTAATTTCTGAGATGAAGGTGTCCGATGGAGCAACAAACACAAGCAATCACATGATCAGATCAATAAGATTAGATAAGACTTGCTTGAATTACAGCAGGGACTTCACTTTCTTGATTCTCACTGCAGTAACTTGGGACTTCATTGAGACTTAAAGGTGAAGACTTGAGACTTGCTTTTGACTTACACATGTGTGACTTACTCCCACCTCTCCTAAACACGCAGTTTATCAGCACAATGATGGATCATTATAGACACGCTCCCTTTAAATTTACCTCCAAATAAAGCAGATTATTTAATCTGACTTTACTGTTGCTCAGTTTACAGCCCGTCTGTTTGTCTGATCACTTGTGTTCCTTGTTCTGTGTAAATTCTTTACAACGATGTGGCCATGTTGCAATATACTAAAATAAGACCCAGGTTGTGATAAACAAGAATTATAATGTGCCTTAAGGTATACAATGTACAAGAATTGGCTCATCTGTGACTTGCCACTGCCAAAGAAGAGATTACACCAACTTAAAATGATCGTTGAGGAACATTAAATTACTGCTTATTTGCCATCTTTGACACTTGTGGGTGAAATGGAACTATAAATCAAAATATCCACCAGTTGACACAGAACTAATATTCCACCACTTACTGTGATGCTTTCACAATGTCCCAACTGCTGCTGTCATCCATGTGTGACCGTTTCTTTGGCTGCTGACTGAGGCTCATCGCCGGATCGGCGCCTTTGCCAAACTGTCCTTGAAAAGCTGCCATGAAGGGGTGCGCTGCTCTCGGCCCATGACTGTGAGAATGACCTCCGTGTCCGTGGTGACAGTTGTCACGCATGTGGCCGTGACCCTGCAACACACACAAAAGGCAAACACACAGAATTTGGTCCAAATTGGCCCATGTGGAGACTTAAAATTGGCACAGAACAGTATACTGATTTAGGCCAGTAACACAATAAGACTCCTGGGGCTTTGAATCTGGTTTAGTGGCTTGGGAAGAATGATGAATTTATTTGAGGAAGCATGAGGATGAACAACATCACTGCACCCAGCCTGGTCAAAGACCTTTATTGCATGACTTCCCCCATCTCAACCCCCTCATTTCCTTCTCAACCGTCTCTTATCTAATAAGCAACTTGAATAACCCACAATACACATCAACATGAAACAGACAGTTATTTGGGATCTTAAAATGTCAAGATTTAGTTTAAAAAATACTTGCAGAAAAATTACAAATTAGTGTGTAGTGAGTTAATTTTTTTGGATCAATGTGATGAAGTACAAGATTTAATTCACTGGATTTGGCAAAAACACACATTTAGGTGTGGTTACTGTATCAATAAACTCTACTACAGCTGCAAAATTCATCGAAATACAATCAAATCACAATTTGACCAAGTAAAATATCCAAATCACAGACCATAAAACATTATAATGAAGTACTGTAGTGCTGCAGAGATACTCTGGCCTACAAATTTTGTTCTCCAGATGTACAAAGCATGTTTGTTTGGTACAAACCTGAACAAATGTCACATTATCAATCATGATTTTAATAGTTTTCAGTGAAAATGAAAATTGTGGTACAAAAATGATGATTCCCACTAATCGTGAATCATATCGCAACCACAATTTCTTTCAAAATAAGTGGAATAGGCCTGTGATTTCTATACCATACACTATTCTCAACCATATAAAATTTTGTGCTGGAACAATTAATCAACTCATAGCAAACTAATCAGCAACAATCTGATTATCAATTAGTGTTTAAATGGTTTATCAAGCAAAAAAACAAATATTCTGTTTTATATACTAAAATTTAAATGTTTATAAGGTTCAACATTAATGTTTATTTTCACTTGCCCAGTTGGGCAAGGGGGTCAGAAATCTATTTGCCCAAAGTCAATTTTTACTTGCCCCTGTTCAAATTGCTTTATTTGTTCATGGTTATCAAATAAAACAAAGACTAAAGTTAACTGTCATGTTTAATCTAGGACAGCAACATCTATAAAATGTCAGAGTGAAAAACTGTGAAAAATGTTCCATTACAGTTTTATAAAGTCAAAGATGATGTCTTTAAAAGGCTTTGTTTCAGTCAAAAGCCCAAAGATATTCAGTTCAATATGATAATAAACTAATAAAAACTTGATTCTCCATATACGAGAGGCTGAAAACAGCATTTTCTGCCATTTTGCATAAAAAATTACTTAAATGATTAATTGATAATCAATATAGTTTAATAGTTAAATTCTTTTTAATCACTTGCCCACTCGAGGTGCCAGATTTACTTGCCCGACATGGCATCTTACTTGCCAAGCTTATTTTTGAGCTCTGGTTTATTGAATATTGATTGGAATCTCCCTGGACTTTGGATAATGTGATGGATATTTTACACTTCTGTGATTTTATAGATTAAATGAATAATCGATTAATTGAAAAAAGATTATATAATGAAAATAATTGTTAGTTGCTGTCCTAAAAAGTCCTAAGGAGCTGGCTGTGACAAACTGGCTGTGACAAACACTTGACATTATTTTGAAGATGTAAACAGTAATACGTAATAGTTGGAGGAGGCTTATATGGGATTACTATGGGAATATTGCTGTGTCTCTACACATTTCAATGGGGATTTTACTACCATGGATGTGAATTAATGGGTTAATTGTATGTTCTGGGGGGAACTACTCCTTTACCACATCAGCAGCACCTGGCTGCTGTTCTCCACCCTCCGTTATAAATCTGATGGATGCTATTTCATGCCAGTCTGTCTGCTGATGTTCATACTCGGATTATGACAGGCTGCTCCTGTCATGATCCAGACAGATGGCTAACTGAGCAACATATGGCAAAAGCTAACCGCTGTCTGGCTGTTATGAGTATAAACAACATGTGGATTTGGATAAATACATCCAGCTAACGACGTGTTATCATAAAACATCTCGGATATCAGCTGTGGAAGAGGATTAGTTATAGTTTCGCTTTATTAGGAGCGGAAGAGAAGGGTATCAACGCAATGAAATGGTTAAACACGTTGGCTGTCAATGCATCGTCATATCACATCTTCAGACTAACCAAACAGACTTTCCATAACGCGGACGTTAATACCTTTACACGAAGAACATTAGCTTAAACCTGACCGCTGAGGGTTCAGGAAAGATTAGCTAAAGGTAGCTAACACGTTTACATCAGGTAACGTTAACTAGCAGCAGGCTAGCTACGCCCACCGAAGCTAACTGACTAACTGACAGTTGACTCGTCTGTCTCAATGACTGAAGACAGGTTATTCCACGTTACACCGTCAGGCTAACATTAAACATTAAGCTAGCTGGTTAAAGCTAACAACCTGCTGAGATAATAGTAGGACAAACTATGTCAACCGAGTGAAACCTGATAATAATAATAATACTACAGATAACAGAAAAAGAGAAAGAATAAACACCGACTTACATGGTCGTCTTCATTCCAGTCCATCTTGTTGTGAAGTACCGAAGCGAAAGTTGGTGCCGCTGAACGGGCCAGATTCAACGTACCACTTCCGCTGTTTGATTTTCAAAGTAAAAGTTAGGAGGACACAGAAGAACGGGCCCGGTGTCTCAAATGTATTTTAGACTAGTCTTATGATGAGTCTTATGTGTTTTAATCGTCGATTAGTCTATTGCAAGTTAGACAATTTAGCAAAGAAAATAAAGACTGACTAATTATAAGCCAAACACCCTTAGTTTAAAGCTTAAGACCCATGTTACCATGGTAACACTCAGTGCCACCTGACCAGTAGCACCCAACAACAAAAAAGAGGAAAACATGGCTCATAATTTGTGGTTTACCAACAATTTTATGTTTCTTGGCATCTTGAACCATATTTTCATATCTTTTATCTTTAATGCTCCTCTGAATGATGGGATTAACACTGTTTACTGTCACTGTAATATTTTCTATATTAAGATTTTTTATTTTTTTTTGTATTGTTACTCTCTTTGCTAAAATTTCCAAGTAAAACATCCTTGTAACTGTTGAATTCTTCCAAAAGGCACATATTTTCTGCTGGGGCAAACTGAGCTGAGCGGTTGGATGCAGTCACTTGGTCAGCCTTTTTTGTTTTTTAAATTTTGAAATAGGTTTTAATTTACCCATAACACATTGTATCATAGTCCTACTTAAGATAGTCAAGAACTAAACTGCTTTGGGCAATGGATTAATTTAGATGTCGGTCTGAAGTCTGACTATCTGTTATATCTAAGCCATAGTCAAAGTCTATCTTTGTGAAACCGACCCCAGAAAACGCTTGATAGTGAAACTGCAAGAAGGCAAATTCAGAGATTAGAAACTAACTGAAAATCTGTAGAGATAGCTAAATACATAATGCAGTGGCCTTTGGCACAGCCGGTGCATGCCGCACATCTTATGCAAGCACAGTCAGATTAATCTGTTAGGGCAGCCATTCCCAAAGCAATAATAAATATATGTTTTGAGTTTGTCACACCTAAGAAAAATGTCTTATTAACCACCCACCCTAATTTGAATGATTAAAAAATTGCTAGGAATATAAAATTAGTTCTCAAAATATTAAAAAAATAAGCAATATTCTCTGATCTTAGATGCTGTGGGTGTGTACGCTGAAGGCGTATCTATTTTACAGTCGAGTCATGCTATAAGGTATGTTTGTGACAGTTATTTTGCGTGTGTTTCCTGGGGAATATGGCTCCATTGCATCACTGAGCCGTGATTCAGGCCCAAATACACTGTAACACCTGTAAAACTAAGTCAGATAAATTAAACACAACACATAATTTAAATCCCATGGTTTTGTTTTATTAATTCTGATTACCTTTTTTAAAATTATTCATAAATATTTTACAGTAATTTCAAACTTGTGCATGTCCAATATGCTGCAGTATGGGCTCAGGTTTGTTGTAAACTGATTTAGGAAGCTCAGAGTCAGAATTAGAAACAGATCTATTGGCCAAGTATGTGTACACATACACGGAATTAAAGTAATCCATCTCTGAATGCAGGATTGTCAGATGTTTATTTAGTAACACAAACATGATGGCAGGCATCCTTCCAAGTTTAGCTGATTTGTGCCTTTTTTCCCAGAAGAGTGGAAGCTGCTGTGCCTTCAGATTCCCAGGTTGTACTTTAACTGATTTTGTTACTATTTTATTTTGAAGGCACCAATGTTAAACAGGAAGTCCTTTTCCACTTTCATTTCCCTGATTTGCATTTTCCTTTCCTTCTTCCTGGAGATGAAACTGTGATTTTCATTGGGCTATTGTTTTAGTCCCGCCCACAGGCCTTTCCTGCTGCTGCCTGCATTATTCAACAGTGAAAATAATCCTTTAAAGCTTCAGTGTCCCGGGGGAAATGAACAGAAAATCAACATTTGCTTTGGTTGGAAGAAGCAAAACATGCATATTCAATAAAAGAAAAACATGCATATGATGAATTCATCAGAGACATGTCGGATTTTAAACTGTCCTAAAACAAACCAGTATGATAAATGTTCACTGGGGTAATACGTTTTCATCATAAGTGAAAATCAACTGCAGTTTCTGTTTGGAAAATCATAACTTTGTGTTGTTTTGTGTGCCTTGTAGAAGATGTCCTCTCATGTTGCAACCACTGACACTCAGACATTAGAGTTATAGATCCATAAAAGGCAATAAATTACTGATGTTACTTAATGAGCTGACATGTAATCCAACCTGCAACGTCACACAAGTTATTGGAGCAAATTAAGTCTGAAACATAAAGATGGATGTAAATATGAAGCAAACTTTGGTTTGGACACAGAACATTAAAAACAATCTTTATTTGAGTGTGAAGTCAAACACACAGAGTGGAGGTTGGGTTTCATATACTCACTCATGGTGCAACACTTGAAATTCAATAACAGGCCAATGAAACCTGGACTGTGCAACCAGTGTAACTCAGATGTCAAGATGGAAATGTCCATGAAAAACATGAAAAAATTAATGAAAAAGGCTGGTGAATAAAGTCAAAGGCAACTAAAATGACTAAAATATAGAAAAATAAATAAACAAATAGATAAATAACAATATAGACAAGGATGGCAGTCAAATAAAAATGGCAAAATCTACATTAATGTACATACCTGTAGACAGTGATGGACTCAGGCTGTCTGAGGGGCAAAAAAAAAGGAAATAAAAAGGGCACCAGCTGTCCATGGTGGGGCACAAAAAATCATTATGCATTTATGGTGAAAAAATTCAATTTCCTGGATCAAAATTGTTTTACTGTACAACAACTACTACATCTCTGTAATAAAAACACAAAGGAAAGTGTTTAACTATTTAAAGGTACATAGAGGCCAGATAATTTTCTAGTATGTAGGGCAGCCTATAAAGCACTTCGAAGGGCACTCCACTGAAAGGGCACCCAAAGGACACTATTTCATATTTTGTCCACTATAGGGGCACTCTACAGGGCACTCTATCATGTTTTGTTGACTAAAAGGGTGCTCTAGAGGGCGCTTTAACACGTTTTATCTACCATAGGGGCATCCATGAGGGCACTTTATCATGTTTGTCCACTAGAAGAGCACCTTTGATGACACTTTACCACATTTTGTCCACTAAAAGGGCACCCTAGAGTTCACTTTATAATGTTTTGTCTAGTGGAAAGGACAACTTAAAGGGCACTTTACCACATTTTGTCCACTGGACGGGCACTATGGAGGGCATTTTGTCAGGTTTTGTCCACTAGAAGGGCACTACTATATCCTGTCCACTGAAAGGCTGCCCTAGAGAGCACTTTATCGTGTTTTATCTATCATAAGGCCATCCAAGAGGGCACTTACGGGTCAGTTTTTAGAACACTGGGGGCAAAGGGTCCCTGATCGCCCCCTTAGGTCCACCAGTGCCTGTATACATAACAGAAACAGAAACCTGTATACATGCATACATACATGTTCCATGTAAACATACATGCTCCTATCCCATAATCCTATCCCTGTGCCGTTAGTCGAACATGGTGCACTGTAGGCTTGGCTTTAAATTATGCATACATCAGACTTATCTTAGTTGATGTTTTCCTGATCTGTGTTAGAAATGGCTCCCAGACAAATGTGCATTTTACCATTTATTTTGTGTATCAGTTGCTCTAAATAATCTTTGGTTTAGAATCAAGTAACGTCAATTAAACATCACTTACAGTAAAAACAATTGAAGCAAAGCATTTAATCTTACGGTGGTGAATAAAGATGTTATAGTCAAAGACTGTCTTATTTTCTGTTAGGTCTGAACTTTTGAGAAAACTGTAAAATGTTTCTCTGCTTCCACAAGGTGAAATCACAGCATGTGTCGCAGAGATGAAATCAGCTGGAGAGGTTTTTCACCTCCTCAATAAGTGTCCTGGAGCTAAACATGGACCAAACCTCATAAATCATGCAGCTGAAGTGACTGTCACCATGGAGCTGTTAGCTCAGAGACCTGCTGTGGACAAACTCAAAACACTATCATCGGACATGTGAAGTGGAAAGCAGGATGAGACAACTCAGTGTCCTGTCTGCTTCGCTAAACACAGCTGGACTTCCATTAACAGTCGACGTCCCTCCTGTTAGATACGCCAACTCAGGAATTATAGTCAGATTAGTAAGTTTTGTTTCTTTATTTTTAGATTTTCAAACTGGTCAGGTGGCCTTAAAAGCCATTAAGAAACCCTGAGCGCCCTGTGTTTATTTTAACTGCAGTGAGTGAGCAGACAGATCTACAGTCAAAATCAGATCTTCAGTTTTTGTATTATCATCCACGAAGACAACCTTCTTGAAAGCCAGCTGCAGCTGTTCCTAGATATTGCACTATATATCAAATAAGTATCTCAAAAGTGCACTTAAGTACAGTACTTGAGTAAATGTACTTAGATAAAACCGCTGATTACTTCCCAAATAACCAGATTAAGAATTTTGGCCTCAGTCAGGTCTTGCACTTCCCGGTGAGGAGCAGTAGATGGCGCCATCATTCAATCCATGATCAGAAGGACGGCCGCCTGCATGCTGCAGGTCAGTTCATCTGTTCTCTGTCTATGTACAGATGTGATCATGCACAAGGTAATTTAGCTATTATTCTGGGTTATAACAAATAAAAACATTTATAATCCATCACAGAGAACATCAAATCTGCTGTCACTGTTATGTTATTATTGCATGGGGATACAGACTTGATTTGAAAAGTCGGCACTGCGTTACCACCCAGTTTTAAGCCTCTAAAACCTCAAAGGAAAAAGTAAACATCAAAAATACCATGGTGAGCTTTGTAGTAGAAACTGGTATTGTCTTAAAGATAGCTGTGCTGTACTGTGTGTGCTGCTTTCTCTGCCAAAGCAACATACTTTTCAAAGAGATTTATCTTCAGCATGGCTTCCCTGAATGAACACTAAATGAATAAGTAAATAAATATATTCATGCAACCTGTTCCCATCTGTATTTTCTTTTTTGACCATTCATTTATCATATTATACATTCATTCACTCATTCATTAGGTAGCACCATCACGTTTTTATTTGTATACAAGACCTCTAAATCTTTGTTGTATATGAGCAAAAAGAAGAGTCCCTCCTGTTCCTGTCATTCACCTCAACCTGCAGCTCTGTCTCCTCGAAATTATGTTTAGAACTAATTTGCCAGTCAGATGTAGCGTCGGCAAGTTGAAAAACTATGGAAGATTCTTAGCCTACTATTGGCATAGAGTTAAACACTCATTTCATACAGAAAAAGTTGAAACTACATGCTAGGTCTTATATTCTGTTTTTATTTCTATTAATTTCTTTGCAGTATTTTGTCAGCGAGTGAGGTGGGGCTCCTGATGCAGCTACTCTTTTCATGCATGTTGTTGTGGGTGTATTTATAGATCACTTACACAGAAACAACAATTAAAAAGTGGGCATGACCCTTTAAGATTTTCCTGGGAGTTTTTCCTTGTAAGATCAGAGAACACGTGCTTGTAGGTTGATAACCTCGACTTTAGCTTATTCGTTAAGTCTTCTGAGACTTGCTCTTGATGAACTTGATCTTTAATTACAGTATGCACCAAAATAAATGGTTCATCTTTCATGTGCTGGTTTTTACTGTTATTTGTTTCATTTTAATGGCATAAAAGTCAGATTTGGACACATAAAACATTTTCCTGTTGATCTGTTCCTGTGATTATTCAAATATAGATCTTTTTTCCCCCCCAAATTTCCAAAAAAGTTTATTTATACCAATTGAATTTTTGACTAAAATCATGCAGCGTAGGCACTAGAGAGTAGCTTGAGTGCCTGCGCCAAGCAGAAGTAATTGAGCTGTCAGGAGGAAGTCATAACAGTGAGGAGGACTAAGGGTCAAGATTACTATCGTTTGCATGAGACGTGAGAGTAGAAGCTAAATGAAAAAGAATTACAATGTTTTCATGAAAGGAAAATGAGGATTGCACATTGTCATCAACACATATTCGGCCTCTGCCTTCATTATGAGCCCGTGCTCTTCGACGAGCAGACGCCGGGGTCATGAAAAACGGAGCGATTGAGGAAACGGGGTCGTCCAATGAAAACATGGAGAGGATGTGTGTTTCACAGCTGATAGAGCGGCAGAGCGGAGCTGCATGAGCGGACTTCGCTCCTCTCAAAGCCTTTGTGGAATTTAATAATACTGATGTGTAAAAAAAAACTTTCTGGCAGGTTGTGAATGATATGTTGGCCTTTTGAAACCCTTTCAGAACATTAATAAACAAATTTTACTACATAAATTTTGTCACTGAGTCAAGTTGAGTCCCTGCTGTAAGTCAGGCAGGTCACAAGTCAAGTCATATGAAATTCTGATGATCCCCCACAGTTTCTATACTTCAATCAATTAAAAGACAGTAAAGTTGCAATGATAAACCAATATCAAACTCATCAATTATTAATCGCCAACAATTGTGATAATCAATCAATTGGTTTGAGTGATTTTTTCTGAAGTAAATTCCCTAATTTCAGTTGTTTAAATGTGAATATTTTCTGGTTTCTTTACTTTTCTGTGACAGTAAACTGAATATCTTCAGTTTGTGGACAAAACAAGACATTTGAGGAAGTCATCTCGGGCTTTGGGAAACACTGATCGACATTTTTCACCATTTTCTGACACTCTATGGACCAAACAACAAATTACTCAATCAAGAAAACAGTAGACAGATTAATCGACAATAAAAATGATCATTACCTGCAGCCCTAAAAGACAGTGGTCATGAAAAGTTGCAGTTTATTTCCAACTATTGCAGCCTGCTTAGACCTCATAAATCTTACTGATATTTGACATTTTGTGGCAATGAATCTAAATTTTATTATTTTTGGACTAACCGCGGATAAAACGTTAAAAAAAAGAACACAAAACAAACACAAAATGTCTCCATCCTGCTTGTGTGGTGTAATCCAAGTGTCCGGGAGCCGCGACATTAAAAATTAACCGCAAAAGACGCCATTTACGCCATGTTTTTAGCAGAAATATCAGCTGTAGCATGTAGCCGGTAGGATGTAAACATGGCGTCAATTTCGCGAGACTTCCGCACGTGTGTCCATTAAGATATATACGAACTCTTGCGAGATCGACGCCATGTTTACATCCTATGTTGTGGCTCACGTACACTTGGATTACACCACACAAGCAGGATGGAGACATTTAGTGTTTGTTTTGTGTGTTCTATTTTTAACGTTTTATCTGTGGTCACCGATCTCTGCCATTGTACTGGATGAGGCTGCTACCCTGTTTCTCATAAAACTCCAGGATTGTTCTGTGAACTGAAGACCTTCACCCATCATCACATCGGCATAATGGTGAGTACATACTGAGTGAGTTATTCTCACAAGGTGGAGTATCTCTTTAACACAGACTTCTTGCATCACATGTATGAACATTCTGTCTTTTTCATTTCTTTAAACTTCACTAACAAAGACCATGTCATTTGTTTGGTATAAACAGCAGATTGTTGAGAGGATTCAGGAAGGATAGGATGAGGATCGTAGTGTGCAGACAGAGGAGAAGAATGAGGGGGATCGATTATATGAGGAAAGGTGGTCGGTTGAGTTTGTGATATCTTACAGCTGCATTTATTGATATTTTGGCCACTGCAGAAGCAGCAAGGTTCCTGTTCCTTTTATTCAGTTTTCAATGTCAGAAAAATAATGCAGATGTCTCAACAATGCTTTCTTCATCGAGCGACAGTCCTTCAGTTTCATGGTTGGGCCCTTTTGACTGTCATCAATAAACTTATTGTCAACGAGTGGCTTCCAGTAGTGTCCTCAGACCCGCCTCGCGACAGAACCTTCACAATATTAAATCAAGTCTATACACACGTTCACGTGTACAAGCCATGACACAAGCAAACAGATCTCACCATAGATTAATGTGAGCAAACAACAACAGCAAACAAAACAGCTACATGAGGAACAGACATGAGGAACACTACAATAAAAAGCAAACTGAAGCAAAATTTTGCATGTTGTTTTGCAAAATAGGAAATGCTAATTAGTTGGTTCGGAGTGAATAAAGGAGGCTATGCAAGCATTGTTTTGTCAGAAGCTGGTGGTATGGTGGGACAGGCCGGCGGTTCTCAACCCATATTTGTGCTGGTTTCAGCGAGGTGGCGGTTACATTCCTTGAGGCCAGCTGTAGTTTGGACATTTTTGAGTGCTTTCCCCTCGTGTTGGATGTTTTTAAGGGACAGACATCGCTAAGAGCTGCTTCCAGGCTCTCATTTCTCTGCTTTTAAAATATGCTGTTTTATTTTATTTGCCACAACCATCTGATGACCCTCAGTACTTATCTCGTGACCCCCCCTGAGGGTCCCAACCCTCAAGTTTAGAAGCACTGGCACAATAAACAGAGTATAAAGAAGTCGCAAACCGGAAACAAAACCTCAAAGAAGAAGCAGAAGAAGATAACCTTGACCATCTATGACAGAAAAATGAAGAGAGGTGTTCCGTTTTTGTTTTTAAATTCAAATGATTGACTTTTAAAATTATTATTTCATGTCAGCTTCATTCATGCTGAAACAGCTTCTTATTTATCTTGGAAAAGATGTGTCTCTCAGAAAGGCAAAAACCACCTCAAGCAAGTGCAAAAAGTCTTTGCAGAACTGAGAAAAGTTTTTAAAATTTTGCTGCTTCCATCAGGTTTTTTTTCTAATGCAATAGACTACTTCAAAATGTGCATAAAAATATGTTGATGGAAACATGGCGAGTGTAGTATAAGACAAATTGCACCATAAGAAAAAAAATCTACAAGTTGTTACAGGAAAAGAAACAGGCCACATTCCCTTTCATTTAACTTGGCTGAATAACGTTGGCTTTCTAAATCACAGCCTCTACATGGTTGGACACACTTGAATTAGGAAACAGAAGACATTTAAGCCAAAAACACAATATCTGACAAAGATTTTTACACGTTAGCAAATGATGGAAGCGTTCTCAGGCTCCTATGTCTTATGTCAGCTAGTTGTTTAATAAACACAATACTGTATTTAACATCTTTTTCATTAATTTCTCCTAAATGTCCTCTGCTTAAACAGCCTGAGTTAGAACCTTTTAATAAAATAAGATATTCTGTGCTTAACAACAGACATAACAAATGAATGGGCTACTTTCATTTGAAGAAATTGTTTACTTATACTTATTTTTTCTATATATGTACATATATATAATCAAAGGGCTGCTGACTGAACTCTCTCCCTCTTCATCTCCTCGGTGTGTGCTGATGTTCAGTTGCTGTGTTTTCACTGCACCAGTCACTGCAGTGTTTATTGGTCTGGCTTACCGGAGCAGTTCATCCCAGAATCAGAAGTGCATATTATTTCCTCATGCTTGTAGTGCTATTTGCCCTATCTGTGTCATTTTGATGTGAGTTGCCAAGTTTTGGGGGGTATTGGCCAAAGATGTCTGCCTTCGCTCAAATGTTTGCTGTCTGCTGTCGTCTAAAACATCCTCACTGATGTCAGCTGAGTGAAACTGACATAAATGATCCTGCTGCATTAATACAAAAACGTGAAAATCGTGCAACCTCATTATATAGACTGAGCTGAAAAAAAGGTGAGAATTTTTCCCCTCAGAGGACATTTTGCTATTAAACAAATAATGTGGTGTGAAGCTGCAGTACATCACAGGAGCTCAAATTGACGCGCGTATATTGAAGCTTTCCGTACGTTTTGGCCGAGGGGCTACGGTTTAAACTAAGGCTGAAACACCATGCAGATTTTTCTTTTTTGGACTGAGCGATTTGAGCGATGAAATCTGAGTTGAGCGTGGAGCGATAATGAGCGGAGAGGCCTGGTGAGCGGTGGAGCGGAGGGGGTGTCAGACAGCTCTGTGAGCGAGGAACGGAATTTCTCACCGCTCCACTCACATGCTGCATCGGATCTCAACTGACTCCTGAGAAAAATATCTGTCTGTCTGTCGTATGTGCCTGGACAGAAAGTGCACAGAAATGTACTGTAAAACAAAAACAAGGAGCTGAAAGAGGCTAAAATGCTCCATAGAGCTGAGCAGAACAGCAGAGTTAGTAATGATTCTCTGAGAGTGACACGATTCATTTTTAATATAAAAATAATAGCTTAGTGCAGGTTTAGGATGACAAATGACAGTGTTATATCCCCATATGAGACAAAAATTGAAGGGATTTGCAATTTTTCGAGAAGGATCACATTTACCTGAGAACACATCTCGCTGTGAACCTGACACCGGCCTGTTTTCCCTGTAATGAGAATGAATAAATCATCAATATGCTGAGCAACCTGCTGTGTTCACACCGAGCCGTGCTCAGACTCTCCAGAGATACTTACAGATATGAAAGTGAGAAGACCCCAGCTGATGGAACTTAATTATGGTAATAAAGTGCGGTGGCCGGTGGGACTGAACGCTGCAGCTCGTCTGTTGTGGCTGCTGGACTCATAAAACAAACGAGGAGGAAGCGTTTTAATGTGAGCCAGGTATTTTGTTGTCTGAGGATATGAGACTGTGGGAGAACATCAGAGGGTCCTTCAAACTTTACTCTTCTGCACCAAAACTATGCACTTCAGTTTACACGGGATGAGTCACTAAAGTTTATCTTCTTCTTATCTTCAGTGGTAAAAAGTAGACAAAGGTTCACACGTTCTTTACTCAAGTAGAAGTAAACATTTCTGTAAAAAGGGCTCAGGTAAAGGGAGAAGCAAAATTGAAAAACTACAGCCTTGTTAAGTCTTTGTTTTATGTTCCTAAAAAGTCTTTTTACGATGTTTTTGTCTTGTTATGTCTTTTTGTCTTATTACATCTTTTAGGTCTTTTATGTTGTTACTGTCTTGTTGTGTCTCTTGCATCTTTTTTGTCTTGTTACATCATTTTGTTTTATACGTTTTTATTACGTGTTTTTCTTGTTACGGCTTTTAGATCTTTTGCGTTGTTTTTTAAAATCTTGTTACATTGTTATGAACTCTTTTTTAAAAATCTTTTACGTCTTGTTGTGTTGTTCTCATCTTGTTGTGTAATTTTTGTTACATCTCATGTCTTTTTCATCTTTTTTGTCTCGTTATGTCTTGAATGTTGTTTTTGTCTTGTTATGTCTTTTGCATCTTTGTCTTATTACAGTGTTCTTTACTCTTGTTATATCTTTTTTGTCTTGTTACTCTGTTTTCATCATGTTATGTCAGTTTTTTTTCGTATGTCTTTTACATCATTTTCATTTTGTTACGTCTTTTTTGTTTTGTTATGTCTCGGTTAGTCTAATGTCTTTTATGTCGTTTTCATCTTGTTACATCTTTTTCACATCTTTTACTTCATTTTAATCTGTGTTAACTGAACTTTGAAGTAGCTCTTGTGAACTGTAAACTTGAACAACACTGCTGATGATTAGTGTCTGACTATTTTAAGGGGGGGGATTTTCCTTTAATTGTCAGGCAGAGGAAGACAGATTATACTGGATAAGTCTGTATACATTTCATTTCCTGAAACCTGAAAATCTGTGTCTTTGCAGGTATCCTGTCAGATACACATGCCAAATATTTTCTCCTAATTAAACTCAGAATAAGAGAAAGAATTACGACCTATGATTCTGCATCTTCTGGTGCAAAAACTGGAGGAGAAGCAGCCGAAGCAGTAGGTACTGTAGTCTGTTCCTCTCAGCCTGCTCCCCCCCTCGCTGTCACTCCCCCCACTGGGAGTTCAACGGCTGGGTCACGGTCTGCATTTGAACCCGAGAACCAGTGGTATTCAGGGTCAAAGGTCGTCCCCCGAACACCGCCGACTATAAGAGCGAAGGTCACAAACTAAAACCCCGCTTGACCCCTTTAGCGCCCTGCATGGTAATACTGATACAGGGCTGGTGGGAGTGTTTGAGATGAGTCTGTTTTAACAGACAGTTACAGACACATGCAGAAGTAAATCAGCGTGAATATGGGCAGTTATGTGTGCGCGTGGAATGGAAGATTTACAAGGCGAGAGTCGAAAAATGAAGCCAGAAAATCAAGACACTTAAGGGTGACACTGGGTGAAAGATATTCAGGTTGTCGGTCAGAGTTCAGGGTAGACGAGAGCAGTGTTTGGCTGTTTTGCTCTCCGAGTTCAGGGACAGAGTCAAGCTGCAACATTACACGATGGGCATGATGGGATAGGGGAGGTCAAGGAGCGACATTCAATGGAGGCTCCAGGCTTCATTAAAACAAAGGATGTTGCAGTTAAATCAGATTTATACCATCGTGTATTCAGAGGTTAATATGGTCCAACAAATTAACAAAAAGTAGATCATGATATTCACTTTAACAGGCTGTTTATCCTCACTTTGGTGTGGGCCATTACAGCTAAACTGAGCCATCAAAATATATGTAAATTAGTGAGTTTGATTACCTGCCATCACCTATATTTTAACTCAAATATCTGTACTTTCTACTTTAGTCCTCCTTTCAAAACAGGCTCCTTACTTTAGTTTTAATGCAGGGAAATTATTGATTATTTTAGTTTGCATCATTGTGCACCACCTTCCCAACATCAAGACTGATTTTAACCTAAATGGATGATAAAAATACATAGAAAAGATGATACGTTGATGTGCATATTACGCATGACAGGCATGACAAGACAAAAAATATGTGAAGACGTACGACGAAAACTATGTAACAAGAAGAAAATGAGTTTAAAGGCATAAAAACATAATGTTATGACCCATGTTCAGGCTGGGGGATGTAACAGGAAAAAAAGAAAGCGACATAAAAGATGTAATCAGATGAAAACAACATAAAGATGTAACAAGACAGACACAATGTAACAAGATGAAAATGATGTAACGGGGCAAAAACGACAGAAAGACTAAAATGAAGAACAGTGGGAAAATGACGTAGAAGACGACAAAACCAAAACAATGTAAAAGTCGTAACAAGATAAAACGATGTAAAACAATGTAACAACAAAAACGAAATAGAAGACGTTACAAGTTGAAAACAATGTAAAAAACATGAAAACGACATAAAGACGTAACAAGACAAACGATGTAACAAGACAAAAACAACCTGAAAGACAACAAGATAAAAATGACATAACAAGATGAAAACAACGTAAAGATATAACAAGACAAAAACGACATAACAGGGCATTAGGTTTGTAAAGAAACAGCTGGTAGAAATGTCCTTCAGAGGGCGGCTTCTTACTTTTAAACTGTAAGTACATTTCAGAGCCTGTATTTTTTCACTTTTTCATGAATAAAGAAGTTGAATCAGTATTTCTACCTTTAAAAGCATCTTTTTGTCACACATGTATCAGCACTTCTACTTGAATAAAGGATGTCTATGCCTCTGCTTGTCATGTAATTTTGTGGATGTTCAAATTTCCTTTTTTTTTCCCTGAGCATTTTTAAGGACTTCTTGTCGATGTTGGACTGAGCAAACTCCATCTGCTGATGAGGATCATGTGACGTAATTAGAACAGCTGCTAAACAGACCTGGCGGTGAGATTGTTTTCCTAACCAATAACTGTATTTTGCTGCTATATTTGCATTCTGCGAGATATTTGGTGATAGTCAGCCATCTGTGAGAAGTCTGGGGGAAAAACAGCAGAAGCAAACATAATAAATTTGTGAACTCATCTTGAATTTCTTTACTTTTCACTCCACTAATGAGGTTAATGTTTAAACCCTTTTAGTCAGCAGGATCTCTCAAACATCTGAAATTTCCAGGAAATTTGGCAGGCAGATCAGTCTCCTGCCAGCAAATGAATGTTTTGATTTTGGACCTGTGATTTCTGCCATGACTGTCAAAGTAGCATAATAGAGAGCTGACTGCAAATCCCGAGAACACGACTACAGAAACAGAAACAGAAACATTAAAGTGATAAGACTGATGTGTTCGGGTGTGTTTGCTGGTGAAGATTTGTGCTCCCCAAGGTTTTAACCAGTGTGTGCGATACCGGTGGCAAGCTAGTGGCTACCTAGTGCTCCAGTCGAGTTTGCCACAACACAGGAAAATGTGTTATTAACCACCCAGGTGGGGGCAGTGTTGGGGGAACGATGGCTCCGGCACGTCACTGAGCCGAGTCTGCCCAAAAAATCCTGAACACAGAAATTGTGAAAAACAGTCTCCTGGTCTAAATCCAGAATTCAGTACTACATAGTTCTCAGTGTTTCAGCAACTATGTTCTAACATATATAATGTTTTTAGAAGACAAACTCCCCCTTTTCCTTTACAGGGACAAAATCTTCCCTGCTTCCCTTTATAATCTTCTCATGTTTGTGATTACAGGTTCGATTTAATAAGCAAAATCAATGGAGGATGATGGATTTAACCCGGGTTCACCTCATCATGTCCTTCATTAAAAGGAGAAAACACCCCCATTATTGTGTGCCGTCCGAGTGTGTCTTTGTGTGTTTGGCTGAATTTGCGTGAGAGTGTGTTTGCGTGAGGCTGCGGCTGTGAAAGCGGGCTACTGAAGGGAGGTTTTCTGGTTTCAGCTTGCCAGTGGACGGCCTCTCTGTAGCGGTGCCAGGGCCGGACAGCCGGGCGAGGAGGAGGAGGAGGAGGGGATGCTGGGGGGAGGAGGGGGTCGGGTCGAGTTGGCGAGGGATGGACATCAGAACAACAAAGGGCAGCGGGGGCGATAATCCTACCTAATGCCCCCTGTCTGCCCCATGTCTGCCGTGGCTCTCTGGTGAGTGGCAGATTGAGTGCACTCATGCAAAAGGTTACTTGGGTGATCAAGTGCTCTTCTCAGGGGTGGGGGGGCAGCACAGGCTGCCTGTCTTCAGCGGCCGCTGTGGGCCCTCGTTCGCTCAGAGCAGCAGCGGCGGCGATTTTCTGCCGCTGATTCAGCAGAGCTCGGCCCACCATGTCGCCAGTGGTCATGCATTATGTAAGAGGGCCCTGTGCTGTCTGGACAGTAAACGCTCGCGGACTGGGACGCTCTCACACACGACACCGGGGTGGGTCAGGGATGAGAGGCTGTGGTGGGAGTGTCCTCCAGTTTACAGAATTATTGATCCTTCAGCTTGAAACGTTCTCTGACTCCGGTTACCTCCAGACACCCTGCTGTCACATAAACACTACAGGAAAAATGACCCTTTAATGCTTTAACACTGAGGTTCTGTCTGGGGTCCTGGAGACCCCCCAGGCCCCCTTTAACAGCCCAATATACATACTTAACATTGATTTTATCACCCTGATACTCATATATATATACATCTGCATATAATAGTTTCATGAAAAATCATGACTTATAGTTGGAGTCTCACAGACACCAGCTGTGAAACACGGTTTAAACTGGGAAAGGTGGTTTATTTTTAGCATCATTAGGCAAAAGTTCCTTAACAACCTTTCAGCATGATGTAATTCAAGTAGTCTGAGAGAAAACTAGACTTCTTGCTCCTCTTCTTAACTTTAGAAAATCTAATCTGTGAGTCTGTGACAGGAGATTTCAGGCCGGCGAGACAGTTGATTGTTGAGTCTTCTTCTCGAAAATGTTTGAAAGTATTTGAGACTCAGCGATCAGCCATCTTTGAGCCACCAACCCACAGCGTCGGAAATTTGATGACCTGGGAATGACAAACAACAGTGAACTATCTTTTTTTCCAGAATTGCTGTGACTGGTCTTGAAAGTGGTTTTCATGGCATCACTACTGTCTGTTATTGGAGTTCGATAACAGGTTGTTCATATCCTGTGTTTCCACTGCATGGTACGGCTTGGCTTGGCTGATGAATCCTGCCTAGATTAGGGGGGTATCCGCTGCAGTGGAAACGGGGATTTAGAGCTCTCTGAGATCAAAATGAACCTAAACATAAGGAACTACATGTTGGACGTTATGCTGCACAATTCTTTGTCTGCGATTGAGTCTACCACCACTAAAAGCATTGCAATATTCACACAGTATATCGTCAGTAATATATATACAATACAAATGCTGCATTATTCTTAAACTAAATCTAGTTACTGTGAATATAATCTCCAAAAACACATATCTGCACCCGAGCAGAATGCTAAATCGTCATCAGACGACTGTCGCTAATGCAAACCAAACATTTCCTGTAGCTGCAGCTTCACATTAACAAACATTCAACTGATGAAACAAATTTATTTTTATTGTGAAACAGTCACAAGAATTACCGCCATCGTTCATCAGTGTATCTGCAGAACAAGAGTAAAAGTAATTTTCATCATTTTGACAGCGGATCAGTTTGAAATATATCAGGGAGTAATGGAACAATGTGGTGTCAGATGCAGCTATTAGATGCAGAGCTGCAGGTGAAAGGCTGCACACCTCCATCTTCTCCTGCGAGGTAACCAGCTCCTCTGTGTCCTGCAGTTCAAAGACTCATATAATCAGAGTTGCTCACAGAATGATGGATAAAGGCCAAATATTGACTGACTTCTTGATTAAAACAACAGTAGTTTGTTTTGCAGCCCCCTGAATTCTGTGACCTGCAGTATTAAACTGAATTTTCTTTCACCACCAGTAACTGCAGGTGTTGCCAAACCAACCGGGACTGACGCTCTAAGGCTAGAGGGCGTGAACACACTCAGCAAAGTAATGCACGAAGCAGCCGGAGACGAACTTCAGAGGTAACCTTCTTTCAAACCACTTCACCACATGACACCGTTGTCATATTGCTGGCTCATCTGCGCGACTCGCTTTAATAAAAACACCTTTTTTTTTTGGTGGATATGTAAATCCTCTGCGGCGCAGCAGAGCGCGCACGCTGGCATACGAGGTGAGCTTAACTCGAGGGTTTAAACGCCTTCTGTGAGATAAAGGAATTTTTAGCTGAGGGATCTGAGTGAAGGGTTGGCAACTGTTTTCACTGGACGGCATTCAAGTTGTGTTTAATCTGCTCGTGTGAACTCCGTCGCCACGGCCATCTGCTCACAGCCACAAAAGCAGTGCAGCAATGCAGTGCAGTGAATTATTTAAAATTTTCACATCAATACCAGTTATTTCAAAAAATACAAATGGATGTTTCTGTCTTTCTGGGATTCCCTCGCCCACACAGACATGGAGGCTTGCTTTTGGCAACTAAAGGAGAAATGGGCCAACACTTTTCATTCTATCATAACACTGAGGTTGTAACGCAACACGCACATTTGTGATTAAGACATTTCTTCTGTCAATTAAAGCTGTTTTTTTACATGATAAATGTGTTTGGTGTAATTCAGAATGAGAACAAACTGTTTCTGTTGAACCTGTCAAGTTAAGGTGGAACTTCATTTATTTATTTTTATAACATGTCGTGAGATGTTATTTGAATGTTTATATAAATCAATAAACAAATTATGTCAAATGAGCCTCTAATAATCTGATTCTGTCTGTGCATCATTATTCCATCGGTACAATGATGCACAATGAAAATGTGTTTGTGAAACTGTTAATTAAGTTAAGCTATATTTATGCTCCTCATATTATTTCTAACCTACAGAAACGGGGGAAAAAATGAAGAGTTGCTAATGAGAATGTCTCTCCAGCAGTATGGGACTGAATTATTCACGTTAGCTAGATGAAATGCTAAAAGTAAGAAGTTTATTCCTGTTTGATGAATAAAAGTAAATTATGTTTTCGTATATTCTGTAGAAGCTAAGTTGTGTAGTTAAGATTTTATAACTATCCTTGTTGTTATGCACTTACATGCCACAGCTAATTCCTTATATGTGAAGACTTGCTTGACAATAAAACCGATTGTGATTAAGTGTTGAGCAGTGGTGGAAAAAGCACTGAATTACAAGTAAAAGTACTGGTGTTAGAAATATACTCAAGTAAAAGTGCAAAGTATTCGTCTCAAAAACCGCTTAGAGTTTTAGTTACTTTTAACAGCTGATGTCACAATCACCTCTCCAAACTAGGGTTTCAAATTTTGTGCATTTTCTTAAACCAATAATTGAAAACGCTAACTGATCAATCATTAATAATTTATTAGAAACAAAGCATGTTTTTTTTCCCTCATTTTCAATATTTTTCTGGCTTTTTTTGTATTTTTTTTTCTCATTTTAAGTCAAAGTTTAATTGTCCTTATTTAACAAATGGCTCAGTGCAAATTGCTGCCAAATCTATCGATTACATATCCATGAATAGATTTTTATTGGTTAAATTCTTAACAGCAATTAATTGATTAATCATTAATCATTAACATCCTTATGTGCTGCTGCAGCATTTTGTTTTTCATTTGTATCTCATTGTTTTCATTGGCCCGTTCGTGATCAGATCACCTGATTGGCTCCTAAAATGCAGGTGAAAGGTTTGGATATTAATTCAAATTGTACTCAGTACTCAACTATGATTTTAAAAGTAACTAAGTAGATTCCAGCTTGTAATTCATACTCAAATACTAATAAAAGTACAGACTTGAAAATCTGCTCATAGTACCCCAAAGTACCCCAAAAGTACCCCCAAAAACTGCTTAATTACAGTAATTTGAGTATTTGTAATTAGTTACTTCCATCCTGGGTGTTGAGAATATCAAACTGAGCTTTGACTAGCTAGTATTGATTATGTCTGTGGATCAGTCATATTAAAAACACTTGTTAAAGTCCTTTTAACACATGGATCATTAAACATAAACCATGCTACATTGCTATCAAGCAAAGAAAAACATTGAGAACCATCCTGATGAGAAAAAAGAGGAGAGATTCTGTCACTTTCCAGGCAGCAGTGACTCTTCTAGTTCCACCATACAGGAACATTTTAACCTCATCTTAAAATATTACGTGTGTTATTAAAGATTCTGTCCTACACTAATTCTTGTGTTGTCGTGTTGTCCCGTGGAGCGCTGCAGAGCGGCAGTTCTTCAGGATTGAGTGACCTTGTGTGATGAGGTGAGGCTGTGCCGAGTCAGGGGAGCTGTAGATTCTCACTCCGGCCACGACTCTGTGACTTTGGGTCGTAACTCCAGAAAACAGAGCCGCGAGAACATTGCTGCCGTGTCCTTGATCGGTAGCTCATCTCCGCCC
>JAJHUR010101965.1:0-32321 GCA_027495735.1 Lutjanus campechanus | reverse complement strand
TGTGGACTTTCTTCATCTATAAACCACATTGAAAGCCTGGTGCGTCTCAGATACCATGCGTGACTGCATGAGTCGTTGAGGGGTGGTGACAAAACACCCAGGAGACCGGATCCCGAGTGAAGCCAAAAGTCAACGTTGACTTATTTTTCAGAAGCAAGTAACATACTGATTTTAACCCAACCAATGGATCTTTTCCTAAATTTACCCAAGTGCTTTTGTTTCCGAACCCTAATCAAGAATTTTTTTTTGCCTCAATCTACCCAAGTAGTTTTTGTGCCTTTATTTTGAAGGTCTACCTTAACATTGCACATATATTATGTCTAACTTGACCACGGAGCCACTGACCACTGACCAAGCTGCTGTATTTAACAAGTTTGGAGAGAACATGTTGTCACAGTTTACAGAACATTTTCCCTCAAGTTGACCTAGCATACTCACCACAGTTTTCCTTTGCCATTAGGGATTATCACCCACATTTCACGTGTGCTCACTTTCAGCTTTGCCTCCGAATTAAGTGTGACTAACCCTGCATGTTCATATGACTCCCTGTGTTCTTGCCCAATTGGACTTCAGTGCAGCAATGATGCCATGTTCATGCTCAGCAAACATGTAATTATTAATTAATTAATAAATGATGGCCAATGTACAACCCAAACTGTGAGAAATTAGAATTTTCCTTTAGTAATGGTTAAATTTATCAAAACAGCTCTAAGGCATCTTCCCATGAAACCAAATAAGCAACATGGATAGCCCACTGAGTACATTCTGAACTGGACCACAACTAAAAACCAAAAATGAAGCAGAATAATATGTCCTGCCAGAATTATATCATACAAGCATGAGATGTAAAATATGTCACTATTAATATACATTTGAGCATATTTTACAGCTAAAAATTGAATTTAAAACCTTTGATGACCTATTTTGTTTTCAGGCCAGCATAAGTGAAAGTTGTATATTTACACACAGCTCACATGAATAAACCTTTATTTAAACATCGACTTTTAATCCACAGGTATCTGTCACTTGGTGTCGGTGCTTGTGTTAAATATGAAATTCTTGGCTCAGTGAGCGACACAGACATTGGGTGAGATAACTTATTTTCCTTGAATAACTGTGTTTCTCAGAGGGAGGAAAATTAACCGTAACCCTCAAACGCAGCCCTGGACTCCCCTCATTTTTTAAAAACCAGAAAGTGTCGAAGGCTCTGTTAACATTTTTCCGACCTGGAATTTTACTGACCCAGGAGTCCTGACTGAGCAGGTATTGGCACACCGCAGGCTGATTTCACAAGGTTTCGGGTGGATTTTTAATTTGTGGAAACATCAGTCTGAACCTATAGTCCAGCAACCACGAGGGAACATCGTCTCCAGCAATCTGCCCCAACCCTGTTATTAAGTGGTAATTCAAACAACTCATTTATTTCATCAGGAACTGCCCAGAAAACACCAGATTCTTGGAGTGTCTGTTCTTCAAGTGGGATTTCTTTCAGGCTTACACAACCTGCATCTCAGCTAAGAGTACACATTTACTGAAATACAAGTTCTTTATCTGATCTGGTAAGCCATCGTTAAGGTGTCATATGATGGGGTTCACTCCAAGTTTGGGCACAATTCTTTTGATTTAAAAAGTATGACTGATCCAAAATATACCTAAGAAGGAGCCAAAACAGTTTTAGCAGAATTCAGGAGCCAATGTTCCCTGCCAGCAATATGTCACTTAGTTTGGGTTAAAAAATATTGAATAACTGAATAAAGATCCTTTTTTCAAGCAACTAATCATTTTACTTGCCTGCATATAAATATATACAAGAACATTTATTACACTATACTTTGTATTTCTTAAACTCCTTTCAACTTTTGATCTGTACTGCTTGGACGTGCATGATGTTATTATAGCTACATTTGTTTTGTGTCACTGTGACTTTATGCTGAGGTCTTTTTTTTCTGGCTTATCTAGCTCCCAAACTTCTTCTTTATGGGGACCCACTTTTTAAAAACAACAAACCCTTGTGACCCATTTCACAGTTGGTCTTGCCAATAAATCTTGGGAAGAGTTAATTTGTACATAAATGAACATTCCTGACCATTTAAACTGCTACTTTCACATCATCAATATTACCTTGGTGTGTGTATGAAAAATAAATGCATTAGGCGTAGTTAACCGGCCATCCATCATTGTTTTTATTTCCTCGCGTCATGAAAAAATGTAGGACATTTTAGCTACTTCATAAATGAGACAAAATAAGTGCATTTAGGCAGAATTACTCTAACAGACTCTTCTTTTTTCCCTTCTCATCAGTAAAATAATACACACATCTTAAACGCTTCATAAAAAATGCACAGCAGATAAAAATCTTAAATTTTCAGTCTTTTATTTTTTAAAATCTCCTGTGACCCACCTGTGGGTCACAACCTAGTCTCTGGGAATGACTGATCTAGCTCATACCTTATGGTTCATTTTCTATACACGCATTACCTTGGCTTGACTCGGTTTGACTCAGCAGCTAGCACAGCAGGGATTTCCATCTCCATTACAACAGAGCTGAAAATGTGTGTCTTTTGATGATTTGTTTGTCTTGAGCCAAGCAGCTGTAAATACATTTAATTTCCTACAAATTATTAACAATGAAAGTTCCCTGTTACTAGGACTGGTATACCACTGAAAACGAAGATAAAATAAAGCAGATACCTGAAAGTACAAACAGCCAAACAGCGATGTGGGAGAGAAACTAAATTAAACTAAACAGAGATTCAGTTAGGAGCTACAAAAGTCCTGAGAGTTGAACACACAGACACTTTTAAGAACGTCTTTCTCTCTGGTCTCTTGCATGGATATGAGTTGAGACAACACACTCCTGAAAAGCCCCATAAATGACTTTTAAAGTCATCAGATCACTGTATTGTTCATACTACACAACTTTCTGTCATATAACCGTGATTTTGGCATCAGTGTTGTCTCTATACTACGATTTGTCACAGAAACACACACAAGAAGTGACACGAGATTATTAATACTGAAGCATCAGGGTGCAGCATGTTACTGTTGTAGCTGGAGGTCGAGCTAGTTTGATCTACTTTATAACTACTACTTCTTCATACCTATGTTTTGCTATTTTTTTCTAAATTTTGGTTTTGGCTGCTGTTTTGTCTCTCCTTCTTGACTCTGGTCCTACTACAGCCTGTGTCTGCTCTCATTGGCTGTAGCTTTTTGCATGGGCCAGGCCTGACCAGGTGTTGGGCGCCCGACCGTCTTTGAACAGTTCACACATAGCGATCACGCATCGATTTGCGTGCTATTTTGCTTCTAAACAGGGGGCTTTTGTTGCTGGAGTTGACATGTGTGAACTTGGCAATGCTTGACTATGTACATCCTGGTGCAGGTCTTCTTATGTCAGCTCAGATCATGGCTGGATGAACTTTTTGGTGCGAGCTGGGGCAAAACTTTGCATTTGGGCCCCTGTTGACCCCAACTGTACTTTTATGGTGCAAATTCACTGACAAATTAATCAAATTACCCCACAAACTAACAGTAATCAAGAGACTTTTTGGGCTAAATAGAAGTCGGGGGCAGTTGTCCTCTTTGTCCAGTCTTGATCCATATTCTTGGGTTCTTGGATGAGGCATCTGACCTTTATTTCTTGCAGTTTTATTCACCAAACAATTTGTTGCTCCTAGTAAATCCGACATCTAAGCAGAAGGGCACATTAATGCTGAATATGAATCTGACCTCACCCTGAAGAATTCATGACTGTTGCAAATATAAACGCAATCCTTTCCACAAACCTGATCACACTGAAGTCTTCAGGTTCATCAAAATGTCTGCATTAAAAACAAAATTTCAAGTGTTTGCTTACCGTCAGAGTTCCTGAGCTCCAGTGCGACCTGACCAGCGAGGTTTTGTCGACGAAATCAGTATCATCTTTTAAATCACTTCAGAATCTCACTTTTATAGACTTGCTTTTATGTGGTGATGTTTTATTAATTTTTCCTGACGCCCGTCTTTTTATGTGATGCTTTTATGTTTCTTGCTTTGCTTTTATGTTTCTTGCTTTGCTTACATGACTCTTTAATAAAGTCTCACTTTTTTATTGCTTGTTTGCTGATGTGCTCCATCATGAATCCAACAGGAATTCTTATGAAAAATCACAGCTTGTCTTCGCTAGTACTAACATTTTATACTCTTACTCTAGTAAATTTCATAGGAAATTTACACCTTTTTCTTTACTACAGGTACTTAATGGTCTTAGTTTTAAAACTCATGTATTGTTAATCTTAAACTTCCAAAGAATATGCAGTATGTATGGAGAAATAACATAAAAATGCTGCATAATTTTAAATGGATTCATAATTTTGGGCTTTGAAAAGAACAGATAATTCATAATTAGTGATGCTCTATAATTTTTCTCAAGTAAAAGTTTGAATGGAAGACTTTTAATAAAGTATTTCATGTCATTGTGGTATTTCTGCTCTTTTTCAAAGGTTTAAAGCTCTGTTTCTATCATTGTACAATACTAATTGTATTCAGCTTATTCTCCTTAATGTGTATGCAGCATGAATACAGAAAGAAGGACCTTTACAACCAGTTTAGCATCCAAATTGCTGCAATTCTACTTTCCTCTCAAGTTTCATTCAGCCCACATTAAAGCTGCATCATAAACTAAACTTTCCAAAGCGCTGCACGGACGAGCATTAACTTCCAAGTTGATTAATCTTTGTGTTCACCTTTTGTAGTGATCACAGCATGTTGCTGCGTCTGTGAAACACCACAAATGCGAGGATATCCTTTTTAACAAGGAGAAAGGACAGCCCAGGTCTCTGGGAGTCTTTTGGGGTAATTTAACACAAACACAGCGAGGGGAAACAGACTATTTCTGAAGGTACTCATCCATCAAACACTGAGGAGAATGTCCAGTTGGTGGCTCCAGCAGGCTTAGAATAGCCTTTTGTTCAAACACCTTTAATAATTAAACACCTACTCAGCCCCTCAGGCTTCACAAGATTGAAGACTTTCGCAGGGGAGAAAAAAAAATCCCCTTCCCCTCCCAGTGCTGTTGTAACCTGGAGAGCTTGGCGGAGATGAGGTGCGCCGTATCACCTAATGCCTTTTCCTTGCACTGAACAAACCCCATCTGACTCCTTTAGTACACTCATAAAAGAGAAATACTTGAAATACATCTGTCTCTGTGGCTCTACAACACACATTTGTGGCACTTTTCAATGCAGTTTTTATTTAGTTTGACTGGTATGTGTTTCTGAGACCAGTCTTGGTGAAAGTATGACAATATTTTGTGCCAGTAATCAGTTTCTGGACATTTCACCTTTGTGGTGCCACAATAAAGTGCAGCATTTAGACCAAAATCTCTGCGCTAAAAACAGGCAGGTAAAACTCTGTTAGCAGCTCTTCAACGCAAACTGGTGCACCTTCTCCCTGGATCATTTTCATTCAAACAGAAATAGGTGATTTATTGCTCTTGTCAGTGCCACCAAACTCCATTTACAGAAACAGTAATTTTATCATCGTAAAACAAACTTCAGTCCAACTCGACGGAAACAAAATAAAACTCAGCAGAACTGCGTGGGTTCATCTTTACACTGTTCCAACTCTCACCAACTTTGGTTTGGCTGAAATTAACCCAAAATATGTGTGAAAATATCAGGAGAAGAGTGAGAGGAACAGAGGTCCGACCTCAGCCAAGCAGTGGTGAGAAAAGGCAAGTAGAGCCAGAATATTTTCAAATATAATACAGTGACTTAAGGGTTTATTTTCACCAAACCAGAGCTGGTGATTGTTGGAACAGCGGAAAGACAGACCAATACAGTTTTGGTGAGTTTTATTTTGTTTCTGTTGAGTTTGAATGAAGAATGGTTTACCATGCTAAAATTACTGTTTCTGTGAATGGGGTCTGGTGGCTTTGGCGTAAGTGATATAATGGCTGTTTCTGGTAAATCAAAAAGGATCTTACTCTAACAAACAGTCCATCTCTGTAGGCTTCCTTTCCATAATGCTGTTCGAAACCTACATTAACAAAAAAAAATGCTGTCCCAATCAGTCATTTAAAAATATGGGAAAATATGGTTCAAGTTTCCCTTTAATTGCAGGGAAAAAAAGAAAGAAATATTATCCCAAAATATAACCAAACAGTTACATTTTTTGCGCAAAAAAGCTAAACATTATCTCACGTTCTTCACAGTGTTTGTGTCTATAGCTGGATGCTATAAGGGTGTTTTATTAAAGAGGGGGAGAGAAACTAGAGAGACCTATCTGATGTGATCAAGTACACTGTATATTTCAAAGAAGCCATTCTGAAATAGGTCCCCAGTGTGAAGTCCCAGCTGGGGAAGAAAAATGAAATTCAGTGTCCGATCTGTCAGATATGGTACGCCGGGGTGAAGTATAGTGGAGCATTAATAATATATATTAAATGATAACAATAATATTGCTGCATGAATGAACTAAATGACTTTTAGTACATAGTAGTTGTACCAGTTTGCCACAAAAATAGAAAAACACCCCAGTTTAAAGGCCAGTGCAGCGTTGTGCCCCCATTCTAATGTTTAATGTTGTTTTTCCAGCAGTTTCTGTAACTCAGGGTGTTTCTTGCATCACCTGCAAAGTGTTTGTGAGATTTCATTCCATACTGTAAGATAAATCTCCATCTGCTGCTCTGCTGGATAGAAACATTTCATCACCTCTGCATCTTAGCAAAGAACGAACAATTAATTAACATTCAGCAACAATGCGGCGTCCTCGTGGCCTGAGGGTTTTAAGGTACCATTAAAATATAATGTCCCCGTCTCTAGTCAAGTCAGGGACCTTAGTTGCACGTCGTTCCTCATCTCTCGGTCCCTTCAGTTCATGTCAGCCCTCTAATGAAGGCATAAATTTCCCCAGAAATATTTTTAAAAAACAACACACACACACACACACACAAACAAAGAAAAAAATGGAATTACAACCTCACTGCTATGTGCCTCCACCAGCCAGTACAGTTACAGTTTACATCCATGTCTGTCCAGAGTCATAATATATATGTTGTGAAGACTTTGAGGGGATTCAATGAAAGGTATTCAGTATATTTTTTGCCAAAATGGAAATTATCACCATATTGACATGTACTGTATGATGCCAGTGAATAATTTCCAGCGAGACACATGCTGTCTTCGCCTTGAGACTATTTTTACAGACGAGGACAGTGGACTGACAGAGAGCTGGACATTATGATGTCACAGTGAAGTTGACCTTTGACCGTTTGTTTATAAAATATCATCACTTCATTTTTGTAATCCCATTAGACATTTGTCTGAAATTTTGTCATTATTAGGGTATGAATTCTTGAGCTACACCCAAAAACATGTTTTGTGAGGTCACAGTAGCCTTGACCTTTGCTCTTGGACCTCCTAAATCCGTCATTGAGTCCAAATTGAGTTTGTGCTTGTACTCCGTCCAGGTGTTCTTGAGATGTTGTGTTCACAGTTATGGACAGGCATGAAATCACATTGACCTTGACCTTTGACCTCCAAAATCTATTCCCTTCATTGACCAGAATGTGGCAGATGGTTGAATGGTCTCGATGACCTTTACCTTTGTCCCTGTACCACCCAAATCTAGTCACTTCATCCAATCCCAGTGGACCTTTGTACCAAATTTAAAGAAATTCCGTCTGTTTTTTTCTAAGATATCGCGTGTGCTATATGGGATATTTGTGCCAAGTCTAAAGAAATTCCCTCAAGACGTTCTTGAGACATTGCATTCATGAGAATGTGGTAGATGAATGAACAACCACAACAACCTTTGACCCTGGAACACCCAAATCTAATCAGTTCATCCTTTGGACGTTTGTGCCAAGTTTGAAGTAATTTCCTCAAGATGATCTTGAGATAACAGGATGGACAGATGGACAAGCAACCTGAAAACATAACACTTTAAAAAAAAATTTAATTACTACTTTTACCCCAGTAATATCC
This sequence comes from Lutjanus campechanus, assembly GCA_027495735.1. NCBI lineage: Eukaryota > Metazoa > Chordata > Actinopteri > Lutjaniformes > Lutjanidae > Lutjanus > Lutjanus campechanus. The sequence continues at coordinate 24,354 of JAJHUR010101965.1, read as the reverse complement.
ATTTAGTGACACCTTTGAATACATGTGTGTTTAAAAAGTAGCTCAAGGATTGTTTGTTTAAACATGCGGTAAGTTTGTGTATCAGTTGTGTGCTGTCCTAAACGGGTCACAAGCTTTTGCAAGAGTGTAGCTTTGCTTCCTGCCACATGAAACACTCACCCCGGCCTGTTCCCGATCCCGTGGGACCAAATAATGACTAACGCAAAAAAAAGGGCTGCAGATATGCTGAGAACAAGCACCTGAGAGAGAACAGCTGTCTTGTAAAAGGTCAGTCTCCCACTGTTCCTCGGGCTCTTACTCCATTTCCGGCCTCTCGGCTTCAAGACCCATCTCCCCTCTCCTTCCCACCCCCACCCGTTTGACTCCAAAGTCACGTATTTTGGCTTTTTTTCTCACACACATTGCTCTCACTCCCTTTGCGCTGCACCTAGAGGATTCTTGGCAGAGCCTGACCACCTTGTAATCCCATGCAGAAAAAAAGGAGTGGGTGGATAAATGTACTGCAGTCTGGTTTATAAAACTTCCCTGCGAGTGGATATATGGCTCTCTTGAGGTGTTTGTTTTTCCCGAGTGTAGTGTAGCTATCATTGTTACGCACATGTGGACCCCCCCCCCCCCCCCCCCCCCCCAACATCCACACACACACAGAAACACACACTTACACACAAGCACTTCTAAACATTGACAAACAGTCTCGAAAAGGCAAAAAACAAACATAAATCGAATTGGTTACATTTGGGCTGTTTTTGGGGAGAAATTTCTCATAACCCGCTCGGCGAGAAGAGGCCGCTGCAATTCTGCAGACAAACAAACAATGTTTGGAGTGATCACTTTCAATAAATGCCCTACTCACATATTTGAGTGCTAATATTTATCATGAAATCGGCGCGGCCGCCAGACCGACTAAACAAATATCGAGCTCCCACGTCTCTTATACCAACATACATGCAAAAACCAACAGTAAACACACACTGACACTGCAGCCATGTCACTGAAAGTAGCCTCAAACCCACACTGTCACTGAGGCAGAGGTGGTGCTCTGCAGCACCCATAATCCAAGCTGCAGAAGGCAAATTTTTTCACATTAGCATCATAAATAAACTACATATATTCTACAGTACTCGTGTGTGTTTAAGCTGAACTCTCCTGTTTCCTTGATTCAATGTTACTGAGGACACTTTGGGGCGTTGACCATTTCCTGTGGGCGGATCATGAGGGTGTGACTGGCAGTGAGCTTATTGTGGTTATCAAGGTGATGCTAGTGGAATGGAGAAAAGCAATTCCATACTAAACACTTGGAGCATACAGTATATGTTTTCCCTGGAAGTATGTGGACACCTGAACACAACACACATATGTGAACCGTCTTCCACCAGATTGTGGATCCTGTCTGCAGAGATTTGTTCCCATCCAGTCACAAAAGCATTACTGAGGTCCAACACTGACGTTGGACGATCATGTCAGTGTTTCAGTTCATCTCAATGGGGTTGAGGTCAGGCCAGATAAGTTCTTTCACCCCAACCTGGGAAAACTAGAGCTGTGATGTCATTTTTTAACAGTCAAAGCTTCTTTTGTGGTTTTTGAAAGAAGTTTTGGATGTCTGTTATTGTATTTCATAATATAACCCCAAAGAAAAACATCTTTAATGATTTATTGGATTTAATAAGAAGGTCTTTTTTTATACTAGAGCCTAAATACTCTTTAAAAAAATCATTTTTTACCAGACTGCCCTATCAGTACAGGTGCGTACTGTCTTTCGTGTGATGATAACAGTTAAATTAAAGGCTAAATGCCAACAAATATGGATTGAAGCAAAATAGTTCATTAGATTCACTCTGAGAAATAATCTTCTTCAGCTGTCCCCATAGGATACCCTTTGTTGGTTCCTGGTACAACCTTTAATAAAAGTTCCACTTGGAACCCTTTCAGTGAGTTTTACGTTGAACCCGACAGGTTTTACATTGAACCATTTCACCTAGAAATTCCTATGGAAGGTTCAACAGAGAAACCCTTCTAATGGTTTCACCCAGAGCCCCCAGAATGGGGTTCTATCCAGAATCTTTCCATCTTCTAAGGGTGCTAACAAGAACCTACCAAAGGGGTTGTACCAAGACTCTTTTTAAATTTCAAGGGTTTAATCTTGAACCCACCAATGGGGTTCTGCTGAGAACCTTTTTATATTCCAAAGGTTTTATTCAGAACCCACCAATGGGGTTCTACTGAGACCCTTTACATATTACAAGGGTTTTATGCAGAACACATTCAGGGGGTTCTTCTGAGAACCTATTTATGTTCCAAAATATTTATCTAGAACCCATCCAGGAGTTTCTACCGAAAACCCTTTATATCAACCCGTGGCAAAAGAGTTCTTCAATGATTTCAACATTCTTTGAAGAACTCTTTCTTCCAAAATGGTGAAAAGGGTTCTTCATGGAACCTCTAGTCTTACAAAAAACCCTCAACAAACCCTTTCTTTAAACAAGGGTTCTTCAGAAGCAAATGGCTGTGGGTAGAACAGGAGGAGGAACAGTTTTAGAAAAAGACTATAAAAACGTGAAATTTTGAAATGATTACATCTATCTTTTTTCAATAAATTTGGACTTTTGGACTTGAGAACAGTCTGGAGTTATTGGAAATGTTTGGATGACATGAGTTGGAAACAGTTATGTGCAACCACCACCGGAATCAAATTCTACAATTAGCATAATATCAATAATATGAGTTGTCTCTAATCTTTATCTGCATTTCTTTATGGAGCTGGCTTTGTGCATGGGGCGGACACTGAAATGCTGAAACAGAAATTAGTCTAAGTGCAACTTTGGACCTTCACTGGTGATTAAACTTAAATAATAAGAGAAAATCAAATTGATTTCTGAAGATTTAGTGCTTCATGTTTGATTTTCTGAGACCTTTCTTGGGGTTGTCAATCAAAAACACACCCAAAAATCAAGCAGATTTCCTTCACGCTGACATCAAAACCTGTTTGGAATTAGTATTTAGTGTGGAATCGGGCAAACAGTCAAGCTTTCAAATCAGACCTTCGCCATATTGGTCCAAGCCTTTGATGCTTTCAAGGAATTGAATGCAGCCAGAAAGCTGTTTGATTGTTGCCTTTTTGCTTTCATGCACCAACAGTGTGTGTTTGTGTGTGTGCATCATGATTGCATACATGATGAGGAAGAACAAGAAGTCACGTGACCTGCAAGTTATATCACTAAACATGCCATTAAAACTGCATTCAAACTTCTTCTGGAGCTTTTTACTTACTTTCATCCCCCCGGCGTGTGAACCATGTGTGTATTCTGCATGTGTGTATGTGCGTGTGCAGATGGCCTGAATATCAAAAGCCTTGTAAGAGCCCCCGGGGGGCTGAGAGCAGGTCTCAGAGCTCTAACTTGATGAGGGACTCTGTAAGTCTCTCTGCTGTGGTGACTTCTCCCTCTTCCTCCTCTTTCCTTATCATCTGCATGCAGAAACAGCGGCTGGATATGTGGATGGGGTTGCAAGGTTGGGATCACGCTGTGGGGGTTGGGTACAGGCGCACCCACGAGGGACGACCAGGGTAACTTTACGGTCAGCACCCCAATCTAGGTCACAGCTTTTTAATTGTATTTTCAGGCATTTCAGAGTAATAAGGCCTCTGTGTTGAAGAGTTTGAGAGGAAAATGAAATAAATCAGCATATAAAATAAGAAGGTAATGATGGCGGCAGAAGGAAGGGATTGGGGGGGGGGGGGGGGGGGGGGGGGGGGGGGGGGGGGGGGGGGGGGGGGGTGCAGGGCGACAGGTCTCGGTGGGTACTTCAACCAACTGCTTGTCAAGACTGAGGCGGCGGCAGAGTGCGTGACAGCTCTGACAAGAGTTAGCGGAGGTCCTTCAGCGTTTCTCTTTTGTTTGACAAGGGGAGGCGGGCAGGGAGGGCCGCTCGGCAGCTCGAGACAGCCGAGGTCGCGGGAGTGGTTTCCAGCGGGTCGCATTAACGCCAACCTGCCTGTCATGACTCATGAAGTTTGCCAGTAAGAAGGGAGGAGGCAAGACGAGGGAGATAAAAAGCATGTTTCGAGCAGTTATGGAGCAGGTGAAAGGTGAATTAGCTCTACATGTGACCCAACGTGTACTTAATCCTGTGAAGGACGTGAATCTTATTACCTTCTGCGTGTAGTTCAGAGCTGCCGTGTGAGGGATGGAGGCTCATTGGAGGAGATGGGAAGCGGCCAACGGCAGCTGGCTCTGAGCTGATGCAGCCATCTTTTATCCATTTATCATCCTGTAAGCACATGGTAACTTATTCCTCTCCCTCTGATGTGACATTATAAGCTCCAGAAAGGTAGCAGAGAGGAAAATACCGTACATTCAATATTCAAGAAAAGAGCCACCTGTTGTCATAAAAGAGCAGTGAGGAAGAAGAGAAGCCTGGCTGTAAATTTCCTCAATGGGAATAGAAAAGTACTCTTTTTCTACATATGTTTTAAATATAATTTACGATACATCACATATACTTTACATTACCATGTTCAGTTTTTGCAAATCGCAGACAAAAATAGACAGAAAACTTACAGTCTCGTTTGGGGAAGAGTCATTCTTATACAAATTTTGTTTAGCTAGCAAGTAATTTTATCAGTTTCATCACCTTATATTGATTTAATAAATATACAAATCATCTGCTAATAGACAAATCCAGCAAAGTACCAGAAATTAACAAGCTGCGGTGCATGTGAATGAATACGAGACGTCTTACAGTACTTTTGACAACAATGTCAGTCAGGAAGAACCTGTGCAGTTCAGCTGAATACCTGATGAAAAATGCGCATTCGTATATATTTTTTTAATTTTTCTTACACAGTACTTCATCACTTAGATGTGGCAGAGGTGGTCCATTTATTCTCCTCTCCATTATTCATTTCCAGCTATTGGCTATCACAACCAACGTGTAACTAAAAGTTGAAAAAAGTTGAGCAAAACCGTTTTTACGCTTGCTTGTGGAGGTTTTTTTCCTTTTTCAAAAAAGAGTTAATGGCCTTGATGGGAGATGGAAACACTTTATGAATAAGTTCTGATGTAGTGAACATTTAACTCAGATGACTGGTCAGCCGTTTCCGCTCAGAGAGTCTGATCGCCTCACACAGATCTGATGGAACCTTCCTCACTTTTTTTTCAATGTTATCAAATATTCATGTCATGTAGTTTCATCCTCCTCTTTTGTAGTCTTTTATAGTAGTTGCCTGACTGGAGAAGTGGCACCTCCTACTGCATTTTCTTTGCAGTCTGAGGCAGCTTTACTCAAAATTCTGTTAAAATTGGTGATCCGTGGCTATAGATGAATATAAAGATTTTCTTTGTGATTTTTCTGTTTGATAAAATAGGACACACTTGTCAAACATATCGGTGTTGAGGGTGTCTCATGTTAAGCACTTAGAAGTACTTAATTAGTTTATCCTTAATTTAGAGGTTAATGATTTGCGATTGTATTTTTCTTTTCCTTTTCACTTGGTAGGTGTCTGGTGTTGTTGTTGTATATGTTTTAAACTTGCTTCTTCTGGTATGTTTTATATAAATATATATATTTTTAATTTTAGTGGCAGAATTTATGCATCATGTGACCTTGTCACATGACCACTTGATAAATTTTTAAATTTAACATCAGGGCCACATTCAGCCCTGACAAAACATATCAAAACATTTATTTAAATGAATTATGTCACTGCTGATTGGTTAACACAGACAGCACACCCACCAAACCAGCCCACTGCACATCATCACTGTTGCACACTGTTGCACACATTGCACACTGTTTTGAGGAAACATGTCGTTCAGTCTGTTTGTCATTAAACCTTATGCCCTTATCTGAGTCTAAGTCTGTTGGCTAACCCATCAGTGAATTAAGGATTTTTATTTTTATATTTACAATAGTACAAACTTAAACTTTAATCACACCAGAGTTCGACAGACCGTAATTATTTGTTTTATTTATAAGTGTTTGGTTTTGTTCCAACACAAAGCAACTTTAAGGCAATTTTCTTGAAGGACCAAAATAGTCATCTTACCACTGATAATGTCACATCTACAAAAAATATTTCAGTCTGCTAATTGATTTTTTTTATACTGAAGGAAGATAAGTGGAGTAGAAAAAGAATTGTAAAATTGTCATGCATGCATTAAAAAAAGAAAAGTGCACATGATTTGTTGCAGAGGAGCTAAACACACAGGTACAGTCTCATAACTAACAGATATTCGCCTGTAACTCTAATCCAAACCAGCCTGCTCAAAGGTCTTTGTTTTAATTTTTTCATTTGGCCTCATTGCTCGGTGAAACATTTGTTTCTCTGCTTGCTCCCCCGCTCACTATTGTCTTCCTGCAGCCTTTCAACCCAGCCTCACAAACGTATTCTCTAAACCAATTGTCAGTAATAAGAGTTCAGCAGATTCAACCATGAATATGCATATTAATCTCTCACCACAGCACATCGCTGCAACAGTCCACCAAAAAAAAAGTTTTCATCCAATTATACTTCTAAATCAGCAATAATTACAACCCTATACATCATCTGCATATTTCAATTAATATTCAAATCTTGTATAGGGTTTTGCATGCAAATTTATAATATATTCAGGATTAGGTATATTACAATTAAATCTATCTCTATCCAGCCTCTACCTTGCTTCTCCTTAATAAGCTGTGTTCCCTGGTAATGTTCCTGAACTTATTATAATGCAATATGCTCAGGCATAAGAATCACACATCCTTAATATTATTTCTCGCAATTAACATGGAGCCGAAAATACAGAGGGCCTCCTTCGTTAATTTGCGCAGGCACTCACATATAATGCAAAGCAGAAGGGGAGTAAACAGGTCTCTGTCTGACTTCCACGCACATGCACGAGTCAGTCAAGTGTTGCAAATCTAATTTAAATATATGAATGTTTTGCTTTGTCCATTTCCCTCAACTTGACTTGGCCGCATCGCGTCCCTGCCGAATAGGAAATGATCCTGCTTAGTATTGTTGCCCAGCAGTCAGAGGGATGGCGAAAAAGACGCTGTAAGACATTTGTCAATACTCTGTGCATTCGCTATCTGTCCAATTTATATCGTCTATACCCTCAAAGCTCAGGAGACTTCAATTAGACAAGTACCTGTATCCGCTGCTCTGCTCTACAGCTCCCAGGAGCCCTTGTGCTCTCATATTGAATCATGGAGAGACAGTTAATATTCCAGTGGAAGGGAGGATCTATAAAGTCGCTGCCATAAACTAGAGAGGGGCCTTTGTAACATCCAAATAATAGCAGTAAATAAAGAGCTTACACCTGTACGGCGAGGGCCAGGTCCGCCCGCAACACCCTGATAGGATGCTCTCCGCTGGGCTGCAGACGGCTGTAAATGCCGCGAGTGAAGAACAGTGAGCACTGTTAATGGAAAGGTTTATTTTAAAGCATGCTATCTGCCATCAATCACACAGAGGTATCGGTACATGCTTTAAAAATAAGGGTTCCATAAAGGTTCTTTCTTTAGGGCTGAGGTTTCACCTAGAAATGCTTGCTTTTGAAGAAAGGGGTTGTCAAGGGTTCTTTTTTTTTCGTAGGGCTGAGCATTAAGAACCCATCAACAACAACAACAAAAAAAAACCTTTTGAAGAACTTTTTTGTCATGCTTTCTTTGCACAAAAATATAAAAGGGTTCTCAGTGGAACCATCTGGTTGGGTTCTAGATAAAACACAAAAGGCTTCCCATGGATGGTTTCTTGTTAGCCTCCAGAACGTGGAAAGGTTCTTGAAAAGCGCCCAGATTCACTTTTAGAAATAATGTGGCTAAGTAGAACCATTCAGGGTTCTTCGGCTTGTCCCCATCGGCGAATCCTTTTTGGTTCCTTGTAGATGAAGGTTCCACTTGGAACCCTTTCAGAGTTCTACCTAGAACCCAACATAAAGGATGATAGTTTCAACTATCTGTGAAAGGCTCCCAATGAGAAGTTCTAAATAACCCATCTATGGTGAAATGGTTCCATCGAGAACCCTCCCTGAGGATTCTATTAAGAAACTTTCCACCTTTTAAGAGTGCTAAGTAGAACGCACCCAGGGGGCTCTACCTAGAACTCTTTTATATTCCAAGGGTTTTATGTCAGACCTTTCTGGAGGGTTCTATCAAGAGCCCTTTACATCCCAAGGGTTTTATCTAGACCCCACCAAAGGGGGGTCTACCAAGAATGCTTTTATGTTAGGGTACAAAGAACCCTTGGCAAACCCTTGATGAAAGAGTTCTGGAAGGGCCCAAAGGGCCCAGAGAGAGATCTGGATGGAACCATTACACCATAGAAGGGTTCTCTGTAGAGCCTCTCATAGGGTTTCTGAGTGAAACCTCTCACAGATGGTTTCAGGTATAACCCTTTATGTTGGGTTCTAGGTAGATCTCTCTTTTTAACAAATTAGCACTGTTTGAACGGGTTTAGTTCAAGATCCTCAGAACCTTGGTGCTATAGTGAACCAGCCCGCATTTCCACCTGTGTTGAGTGGAACCATTGTCACCATTGTTTTGTGGTTCCAGCTGAGAACCTGAGAACTTTTCAGGTTCCAAACCAGTTTATTCGTGGCGGAAAAAGCAGATGCTTTAACAGGAACTGGGCCGGTTCCATGTTGGTGGAAAAGGGCTTTCAGTGGAACCTTTCACAGATGGTTCTACAGTAAGTATAATCCTTTATGTTCTTTAAGTAGAACTCTCTGAACGAGTTCCAATTGGAACTTTTAATTCAAAGAGTGTAGTGGAAAGGCAAGTTAGTCCCCTCTTGGTTCTTCTTCTCCTCTTTCCCCTTCGCCGGGAGCCCGATAAAGATGGCGAGTAGGTGGAGAAGAGGCGTCGGGGAGGGCGGCGGTGCTGGTACACAGGATCCCTGAGAGAATAAAGCATCAAACCCACTCAGCAGCACCACTAACAATAATAAAAATGCCTCGGCTTAAAGGTGACATTCCCAATTTACGATTATTTGTGTCTATAAAGTGTATTCCTCGGCTCCTGACTCATTCGCGCCCCTCCCTTACAAGAACAATGCATTAAGGAGGGGGGGGGGTGCCGAGGGTAAATGGAAATTCTATCCATTTTATTAAATCGACAGGCCCCACTATACCTGAGACTTTCAATTTTGCCGGCGTGACCTCCAAGGAGACATTTCTGTCTCCTCTCTGTCTACCTTCGCCTCATTCAATTCCCTGTTTGCTCCGACCGGCCCTCGGAGCACCCGGGGGCCCGCAAAGCCGTTATGGATGAGCTCCGAGGCAATTCTGAAATAGAGAGAGGAGAGGAGCGTAGATCTCTGCTCCCCCTCGAAAAGATTTACTTCAGGGTGCAAGATGGATGAAATCAGCCCCTGTATCTCTTTTAGTGATTGTTTTTCCTTCCGTTCTTTCTGCCTTTTTTTGTGTAAAAGGGGGACGTTCAATAGGATGGGAAATGTGATGGATTAGGAGGCCGAGATCGGAACAAAACTAACAGCGGAGGTGGAGATGTGGTGTTAACCTGAGTAATGCTGTGATCAGGGCCAGCTGATACGACCAAGCACCTAGACAGTACCAAGACTCGTACAGTCGTAGTGGAGAATCAGAGGGACTTGATTTGACTTATGTGTCATTGGTGCAGAGAATTACTGACAAATCCAGCCTGAACAAACGGTTAGGATCTGTGTTTCAGGTAGGGATGGACAAAATATTAGATGTGGCAATATAACAAGGTGGCAGTTCCTTTTAATCTCAACAATCAGTCAGTCATGTTGTCCAAAGTTACTTTTACCAATTTTCAAACTTGATGTACAGAACATTTGTAGTCTGGATTTAAGACTTGAAGAGAACAGAGAATTGGTGCAGTTTCAGAGGTTTATTCTTCTTACCCAACTGCGCAAGATCTACTTAAAGCTCAGGTAAAGAAGTCAAGATATTTCTTAAATAAAAGTTTAGATTCACTGTTTTTAGAATATCTTGCTTCTGTATTGTGACCAATTTCTGAGTGAAACATTATAGACACGTGGGACATAACATCAGGAGATATTTGATTTGAACATTGAAAAGTCGGTGTTTCATAACCCGGTGCACCATGCTGTTGCTGGCTACCTAACAAATGAATATTAGCTCTATGCCACTAAAAACAGAGAAGTGATTGATTGATATATGACATTTTATTGGTTGAAATTGGTCAGTTCAGTCTCACGTAAGCATTTTATAAGAGTTTGATATAAGAATACAAAGAAACTGATTTTTATATCTGTAAATAGATGTATAATGTGGCTGAGGATGTGATCTAAAAAGGTCAAAAGGTCAATTTTTCATTTCATGATGACTTAAAATGCAGAATGGCTCTTCTAATTGATCACTACTGATGCTTTGATATATGAGCTCTATTTTAATGTCTTTGTAGGATTTGACTTTCCGTACTGTTTGTTAGTTGGATAATCTATAAATCTTGACATAATCCTTGACTTGAGGCCGTATGTTTTACCACTTCCCTTGTCTTGTTTTTTATGCACTGTATATATTCTTAACCGTGAAATTGTCTTTCATGTGAAACTGCATGTGGTCTTGAGCAGGACTCCCTGGAAAGAGACATCTAGTATCTCAATAGGAAACAAATAGAGGATAAATACTAATAAAATAAATAGAAATGATGTGTTTTCACTGGACGGTACGGGTTAGGGTTAGTGTTTCATAAGTTTGTTTTTCCACAGCAGCTGGCACCCCCTCAGTGTAGCTTCTTTAGCTGGCTTTCAAAGCGACACAGGGTGATACTGCTGTGACATAATCCTCAATGCCACAAAACAACTGGAACAATGGAAGAGATCCTTTCTTATTTATATCATTTCATCAGCAACCAAACAGGGGAATGTCTGCACTTTGTTGATTACCATGCCATGGTTTTGGGGGCTGCCATATTTGAAAGTCTGGGTTGGCTGAATAATAAAGTCTGGTCTCTTAAGTGATGATTCTCTTGGACCACTGAGTGGTCTGCATTGTTGACAATGGTAAAACCTCGAGTCGAGTTGAATCAAGCCAAGTTGAGTTGAGCTCTGGAAACATTGCTTAAGGATGCATCATATAGGGTGGTCCTCCAGGTGGTCTTTGGATTTAAGTCATTGCACATGTAATTGCAATGCCACAGATTTGAGTACAGCTGGAGACTTTTTTCTGTATGTCAGCCTCCTTTCTCCCCATTTCCTATTTGCCTCCACAGTCCAATAAAAGCTACTGTTCAATAAAATAAATGTATATATATATTTATAAAAAATTTTGAAAACCAGGCGTGGTGTTGTGGGTGGGCCTAACGGGCCTGGGCCCACCCATTTGTGCAACTGGCCCACCTAAAATGACTGGGAGAACATACATTTTCTTAACTTTTATTTTTGTGAGGTCTGGACCAATCACAACGGGCCATTATTCATCGCCCCAGATATGTTACGCTCATGGACACATGTCACAATATGGCAGCTGTTCAGTAGAAAATGATGACCGGTGTATCCAGGATACCATATCATTGTCTTATTTTATACCTGCAAATGCATTTACCATTGAAACTAGAACTTCTAGAAAATGTAGACATTCCTGCCTGACTTGATTGTCTGCAAGCAATTTAAAGAGTAATCCAGCCAGATCAAGTGAAAATGCATTAAAAGGCATTAAAATGTCAGTTTTCTTCATGAATTGATGTATTGATCAACTTGATCCACAGCGAAAATATAGATAACGAGAAATCCTGTTCAAGTTGTAATAAATACAAACTGCTGCGGTGAAATAATAAGCTACCTCGGCATTGAATTGTTTTTTACAAAGATTTTAAAAGTGTCAGAATTAACTAGACATGCCACTCACCCTCCGCAGCATGATATCAGTCATTTTCATTAAAGGGAGACCAGTTGGAAACCGTGTTAACTTTAGTAATTAAAAGGCCCAGCCAAAGTTACTGTGGCCTATCCAAAATTGATATCCTGGCGCCGTGCCTGTAGAAAACCATAATTTTTCTTAAATTCATGTTAAAATCTTAATTTGCAACAGACTTTGTAACAATGCATCTGCCAAGGAAATGTTCTGGAGTAAAACAAGTACAATATTTGCCTATGAAATGTAGTGGAATAGAATATAATTGTAGCGTAAAATAGAAATAAATGTATTTATATGTCCCTCATTAGTATTGAGTGAATGCACTTACTTTTCAGCATTTCCCTAAACAAACAATGCTGTCAAGAAGTAACACAATACTAAACATTTGAAATACAGGATATTTAAGATAAGCAGATGGAAAAGGCTTGCAGTACTTCAAGTGAATCAGAGACAGGTCACCGAGTCAGTTATTTTCAAAGAAATCTTTCTCGCTGAAAAGGCCGGTTGTGGCTGCATTCAGTGACATGCTTAATTGATAAAAAGCTATTAAGATCTACCACGCTATCCATCATTCAATTTGTCACGGAAATCAACACAAGTGCAAATGGTTCAAATTCAATGTTCTGCCAATAAAGCAGCCTGGCGAAGTTACAAAACCAGAGTCCAGAGAGAGAAACCGAGTCGGTCAGCAGCAGCAGCAGCAGAAGAACTTTTTTTTATCAGATCTGCTGCAGGAGAAATGTCTGGGCTGCTGGAGGGAACCTCCTGGACAGGAAACAGACATTACTCCTGCTTTGCTCTCCATCGCGGGGAGGTGATGGCACATAAAGTATTCCCGTGAAGGATAGCGGGAGAGAGGAAGCAGCCTGAGACGCGGCCAAGTTTCTATTGAGTTATGGACATTTTCAGCAAAGAGCCTTCAAGAGCGGCACTCCTCAAAGTGACTGAGCTCACACTTAGCACGGACAATATAAATGGAATTGTCGACGTTAGTATTTCCTCATTCATTTTTTCCCCCTCCTGTTAAGTCTTTTTTTCTTTAATGCCTCTGAGGCTGAAAATCACATGTAGAGGATCACATGGCTGCTGCGCGGCGAGGGCGCATGATCTAAGGTATAAATGAAACTGTATGAAGCTTATTTAAGCGTCTGTCATGATTGGAGCGCTGGGATCATAAGAGCACTTCAGTGACAAGCGTGACATGATGTAGCAGATGAATTATTAAAGAAAGTCACATCACATCAGAGGATTGAAATAATAGTTGTTTGGCAGTTTGTACCCAAACTTTGCGCTCAAACGGAGGAATCCTGCATGAGATCGAGATAAACTGGATGCTGATTTGGACTCTGTAAGTCGCTAACCGCTGCATCACTGATGGTGCTATCACCGTGGCTAATTGTATGTCTAAACCCTCTTTGGGATGAGCGGCGCGTCGGGAATAGAGCGGCTCCGGGTTTTGACAGTGATGGTTCATGGGATGACAAACAAACGCCACAGAGGATCAATGTGAAGAGGTCCATCTTCAAAACACCAGAGAGACGGAAAACGACAAAACTGATCTTCCGTGACAAGTGCCCATGTCTGCTCAGAGAATTCAGCAGGGGTGCTGCTGTGTTCAGGGGATATTGTTTGCACTTCATGGGGATGAGATGAAGAGCTTTGACTCTAAAATGAAACTGTTTTTAAAAAAAAGTGGCTGTGACTAACTTTTTGACAAGATGCGGCACTTTGGTAATATATTCCAAAGTTCTTAGAATTACCCACAAATTAACTCCAGATTACCCTCAAATGTCTTAGTTAAGTGTGCGATAACTAGCAAGTACCATTTGCATGTAGTTAGTGGTAATTACAAAGCAACATATTTGAAATATCTCAGAATTTACCGCCAAATTACTCCCAAATTTCATTCTAACTATGTGATCATTGTCTTTTTCATAAAAGTAGGTGGTGATTAACTTTCTTTAAAATGAATTTAATTATGGATTTCTCTGTGTTTGAACATTGTTGGAAGTATTTGGGATAATGTAAGTACAGAAGTGCGGAAATGTTACATATTTTAGCTTTAAAAATAATTTTGAAAAAAACCTCCCCACCTCACTTAACTGAGAAAAACAAGAAACAAACAAACAAACAAAAAAACATCAGTGAGGAGTCAGCAGTCAGCAGTGGCATAGGTTATATATAGGTTTTATTTAGTATTTTCAAGGTTTTTCAAAAATTGTGAGTCACCACAACCACAAGAGGTCCATCAGCATGCAGTCGCAAATGTGCACAAAACTTTTTAGGCTGATTGGTCCAGTTACATGAGAGATTAGTTGCGGACAAGCTCCAGGACGCACACATGCACGCACAACTGATTTCATTATCTGCTAATAAAAACAGAAGAAAAAAGACATAAACATAATAATTGTGATTTTGCTAGCATTATATAGGCCAATATATACATATAAAAAACTTAAAAGAAAATAGAGTAAAGAAAAAAGTAGACTTAATACATTTAGCGTCTACAGTAACTGTGTATACTGGCTATTTTAAAAGCTAGTAAATAGAGCACAGAAAATAGTAAAATGTCAAAAAATTAAAAAAGTTAAAATGTCAGTGTAGAAAAATGGATGCACTCATTAAAATAAAGTAACACGTTTACAAAAGAATATGATATCCCAATCAAAGTTAATTAATCGTAAAGTAAAAGAACAAAGTACATTTTACAAGGAAAATAACAAACCTCGAGGTTCATTGGTGATTATTTTGTTTAGATTGATCACTTAGTCAACATGCATAAATTTCACATAGAAAATAACCAAGTAGAAAAAAAGAAAAATGTGGTATCTGTGTTCTCCTGTTGCTATGAATGACCTCTCTGTGCACTTAATTTCCTTATTTGTGTTGATAGCCCTGTGTGATGTGATATTTCATTGATTTGAATCACCAGTTCTAAAGATTATGTATTGAGTATTTGTTTTGTTTTTTCCTCAAGAAAAAAAAAATCATCATGTGCAGAATGGATTAAGAATAACTGTTTAAACCTTGCAGGACAGTTTGATGTCCTTTTCTTCTTCCCCCAGTAAAATCAATTATTCAAGATATTCAGATATATCAGATAAGAACAATGCTGAGCTGTTTTTTCTCTGGGTGTGAAATAATGGGCCCCGAGTCAAAATGCAATACAACTTGAACATGTGCTAAAAATAAAATGTGTCACTTCAAAACATTTGAGATCAGTTTTCTCACTTTCTCTCACTGAGTCCGAGACAATCTGCATAAACCTGTTGGATCTTACTTTTTTTCCAGTTACAATTACTTTAAACAAAGACTAATCACCGGACAAATGAGCGACTGTACCACCATGTCCAATTACTGGAAAAAATGGCTGCTTTGTGCCATTCACTGATTACATCAATAAGATTCTCCTCGGTAGGGGCCATCATTACATCAGTTTGAGCCGTAATTTCACTCATTTATATGGATTTTATAATGTAATATTCCCAGCAAAGTAAACATTTAGATGTGTGCAGAGAAAAAACAAATGCATGCATATGAAAGTAAAGAAAATATGAAGTTTCTCCCAGAACCAAATTGGCAATCACCATCCTTCTACCCCATGGTCATAATGAAATTGCGTTAGCAGTGGTTGAAATAAATGACATAATTCTATGTACACACAATTAAAGGAGAAAGCTACAAACGCGCATTCAGCTCAGAGTTAGTTTATGATAGCACAAAGCAAAACCAAACCTATAAATAATGAATACGTCCATAATTATTCTGTCGCAGATTTGCATAATTATTGTTTTTTTTTTTTCTTGGAAGCATCTGTTAACATTGCAATCCTTTCTTTGTTTCAAAGGAGCGCCATACCTTCCTGCAAAAGTACACACATGAATGGGAATAAATTGCCATTATAAGGAAATGCTCTTCATTTATAATTGATAGGGTGGTCACAGTGACACAATGATATTGCTGCAAATGCACCACTATTGCTCTAAATGAGGATTCCTGTTGCATTGGTAATGCTCAGCAGCACTGGGTACCACACTTTGTATTATTTTGCAAAAAGATATTAATTCTTCCCTCTCATGTGAAAAAATAAAGAGGTTTTATGCAACATTTGCAACTGATGTAACCTGATATTTCACTAGAAATGGCTTTAAGGTGAAACAAAAGAATTGAATTTTACCCCATTTTCACCCTTAGTGAGATATTCTTTTTACACCTGACCATGAAAACAAGAGCAGTTACATGTCTTTTTTTTATATGTTTTAAAATTCAAATTTAAATGTTTAGTATTTGCTCCTGAAATAAATTCTTAACACTTTTTCAACAGTTTTCAAATTAAATCTAAACAAACATTTAGATCATCAATGATCATCTTTGTTCCCAAACACTGAATCTTGTCTTGCCACTTTTTTCACTGACCTGCTTTCTTTTTAAAGCTGTAATGTAACATTTCTGCATTAAAATGTCAAAAAATGCCAGACACGTATTTTACAGATTTCACCTAACTTATTATGATCAGACACCTCCAATAAAGTGATAGCACTAATAGTTTTACAGAGAAACACTGTTATTTTACTGATTTTTCCCAAATTATTGTCATCAAATGCCTTCTCCATTTTTACAGAGAAACACTTATTTTACAGATCTTTCTTAAATTATTATGCTCAAACACGTCTCTGTTTTTACAGAGAATCACTGTTATTTGACAGGTTTTTCCTAAATTGTTATGCTCTAATGCCTTCAATTAAGTGATAGCACAAATAGTTTTACAGAGAAATACCGTTATTTTACAGATTTTTCCCAAAATGATTGCAATTAAACACCTTTAATGAAGTGATAGCACAAATAGTTTTACAGAGAAACATCATAATTTTGCAGATTTTTCCTGAATTATTACAACCAAACACCTTCAAGAGAGAAAGGAAAGAAGCAAATTGTTGCATTTGAGAAGCTGACACCAGAGGATATTTTGGTGTTTTTGCTTGATAAATTACTTGGATTGCTGTCAATTCATTTTCTGTTGATCAATTAATCACTTCAGCACCACAGAGAGCCATAAGAGAACCCTTTTCCAAGAGTATGTCACCGTGCTCACATCTCATTTAGGATCTAAACTCCTCATTACTCCTCTGTACCTGGTATTTGACCAGTGTTTGTTGAAGGAGCCTGGCCTGCAGCCAAAGTGGCCTGTTAGCGGCTCTCCGCCGGCCCTCGAGCTGTGTATAACCAAAGAAAACATTAACCAGGTGACTTATCATGGAAGTCTGTGGCTGACCTTTTAATGCGCCTGTCATTGATTGCATAGTGTGGTACACTCTGTCCATCCCAAGGTGATAGATTATTCAATTAACTATTGACCTTTCCCGCAGACTCATTTGTCGATGGAAATGCTTTTATGACAGCAGTGCATTTAGAAACTAAAGGATGCTGAGTTTTGATTTTAGGATTTACAGTGCGCGTTATGACTTCCCTCCCCTCTTTCTCATGTTGACTTTTTGATTTACATTGTAATATTATGAAGTTTGGCTCCGCTCTGCTCCTGTGTTGGATGGCGACTGTCGCCGTACGACGAGAAGCTTTTGCACGTCTTGGCAGGCCGGTCCCGCCGTCTGGATTTATCCTACCTACTTCTCCTTCACTCAGACATATTTCATGACCGAATGCAGCTTGTTAATGTAGCCGTGAGCTATTTGTTGAACTGTTGAACTGAGAGATGTGCATTTGTATTTGTCGCAGCTTCAGAAATGCGTGGCCATGAATCAGCACCTACGAGGTGCCCATTTGGCACTGCTACTGTTGTCTTCGTCTCACTTGTCTGCCGTGGCAGAGATTACTCACTGCTATCAGAAAACACACTCAGATGATGACATTCACTTTATGTTTTTGCATCCAGCTGGAGCTCCGCATTGTGAGAAACCTGATGTTGAGCAGTGCAAGAATCAGAAATAGTGTGTGTATTTTCAGAGACATAACCGGATAGACGCTTTTGCAGATGTCATGATTACATCACGGATTTGCTGCATTGTTGGGTGTCAGGATCGAAGCAGTAATGGCTCCACATGGAAGTTTTGATGCATACCTGCTGCTGCTGCCAGTCTTAAAAACCAAAGACAACTGTGGCTAAACACAACAAGAAGAAAGGACTGGAGTGAGGCAGTCATTGAGTGCTTGTGCAGCAGAGGACGAGGGAGATTGAAATATATTCAGCAGACTTTTCTGACAGTACGGACTGTACTCAAGAATACGCTTACATTTTACGAGTTTGGAACCTGTGAGGAGTTATACTCATCAAAAATGCTTGCGTGTGTAGCGCACACTTGACATGAGGTAAGGTTAAATAAAATATTGTCTGTTGTAGGTATGGGAAACATTACATGTCTAAATGTTAGATCAGAAATTGTGGAACAAGGAGGAGTAAGTATGTCCACAGACAAGACAAAGGAAACTGTTGAAGTGTCATACTGCATAGGTGCAGTGGCAATTGACCAGTCCCGCCCCTTTTTGCTTTCTACTCCGATAACAGATGAGTCAACTTTCTCCTTTTTCTTTAAAAGCACGAAACATATAGTGTCAGATCTTAAATCTCCTCATGTTAGCATAACAGTAGCTAACTAATGAGCTTACATTAGTGAAACCATAACTAACAACTGATGTAGATTAGCTATCGAGTTAACTAACATTTTTCTACCATTAGCTAATTTAAAGGACTGTAATAACTCATACTCTTACTGTAATAAATCATAAAATGACCATGATATGTCATCAGAAATTAAGGAAATATGCTAAGTTGAAATACTCACACTGACAACAGTGCTGCAGCCGTGGCGTCCTTCTTTGAAATATCCATTGTGGGCCGTAATAACTGTTTTTGTTTCCCTGTTTCACATTAATTAGAGTTCAAATTAATGCCGAATGTTCATCGAATGAGTTAGTGTCTGTTTATGACTTGTAAGAAATCATTAATAATCTGTTTGAAGGTGTAGACTTTTATGACGGTTAAATTGAGCAAAATGTTAATGGGGTTTGGCAGGCAGTGAGACAAAAAGAAACCTAATGTTTACCAAGAGAAAAGAGGTCTATTAGATGTAGTCTCTTGTAATTAACAGAGATCACTGCAGAACAATGGGGGAAAATTGGCAGGAAAATAGGGTTCCATGTGCAACAGAGTTTATTTTGTCAGCAAAAAGTGACCATTTGGGAACAGCGGAATGAGTTTTGTGAAATGTGCTCTGTGAAATCTACGATTACCCAATTAAGCTGCCCAGCATATGAGCCACCTGATTTTCAGTGGGATGTGACTCTTTGGGCCAGCAATGAATCAGGCAACTTTCTGGGCAACATTCCAGGGCAACGCACCTTCCTGCTCAGGACCTGAAGTGAGAAACATGGCAACAGAATATACAACAGAATTTGTAAAGCCGCCGTCTGCTGTGTATCTGTTTGCAAGTATCATCTTACTCTTTATTACCACACCAACATAATTCACTTCAATTCACTTTTAATGAAAGTGCCTTCAAACTTGATGTGACTCTTGAAGGATAATTTCAGAGCAACATGACAGGTCAACATATCTGCCAGCATCAACAGCAAACAAAATATAGACCAGAAATGATCTGAGCGTGAGGTTGCCATGGAATCGCTGCATCGTGTGCTGAGACATCTGTTGGGGTTATGTTGCCCAAAAACTTGTTCAATCAGTCACTAAACTTTGATCCATTTCTGTCAAAAAACTTTTATTTCTTCTTGTGTGCAATTTGAAGATCTAAGAGGCATTTTATGCTTTTATTAAGCAAGAACACAAATCAATATAGTGATAAGAAAGATGATACTAAAGCACAAAAGTGTGACTTTTGCACACTCTAAATTTGTAGATATGATGGTTCTCAAAAGCAGTTTGATCATTTCAAGGTTTAGTCGAGAAAAGTCATCATGTTTGCATTTCTGTTATTTTTTTACTTGCATATTTGCTTTGTCTTTGTCACCTCTTTAAGACGGGACCATTTTACAGATTAACAGGGTTTTAATGTGTTGCTAATTAGATATGAGCACATATGTTCAAGATGAAAAGGGCCCAAAAAGTTTGAGAAAAACTGTAAATTAGAGGGCTTCACAGCTCCACCCAAACAGAACCGAGATCCGACCCAGAGGCCATACAGGTTTGGATGTAGGTCGGTCAGGCCTGTTCAACAGGACAAACAGTCAAAGTTCTTTGTTATGCCAGATGCAACCAAACAAAAAAAATTGATTCTAAACGAATCACATTTGTCATCCATCACTGTGCGAGCAAGTTATTTTCTAAACTGAAGTAACAAGTGGATTAGTAATGCTAGCAAGAGAGGAGTAACAAAAAACCTGGATGTATTTTACCAACAAGGAGGATGGACTAAATGCATCATGGCCAGGCACAGAGGAGAAGGCTACTTGTTACTGTTTTGACAACTCGTAAATTGACGTTTGTTAATGGCCTGGTTCGGGTCCGACACTACCTCAGCTCTGCATGGATTCGACTCCCAGCTGTCAAATAATAGCACCCTGTTCTCATCCCAAACCAGGGATGCCAGAAAAGCTGCTGCCAGAACTACTCTCTTAACTGTGGTTACAACAAGTATATCAAGTTACATCACTGAAGCAACTCACAAGACAAAAGTCACAGTTTGCTTTCACGTTGGACATGAACCTCTGTCTCCTGGATGAAAGTCCTGTGTTTGTTTGAGCCATCCATCCACGCAGCCTCCTCCAGATGTGGACTTTCTCTGTCTTTATAGTACGTTGAAAGCCTGGTGCGTCTAATACAGTCGCTAACAGGTACCGAATTGCTGACGGCTTAATTCTGTCAGGCACGGATGCGTTGCATCATGGCTGCGCCATGACCAGTTGGATCAGCCGGTGCTGATCCTGGTCATTCTACACAATGCTTCTGATTTTACCAGCAGTGCTGCAACACTTCCCAGAAGCATCTCTCCGCTCTGCTCCTCTCATAATTAAAAAAAAATACGCGCCAAGTCTATCTTTGACAGATGCAATGTCAAGCAACAAGAAGCGGGAAGTCAGACACAGAAACGGCTCAGGGAATCTGGTCAGTTTTCAAAATAAAAGACCCCGTGTTGACTTGTAATCATAAAAACAGAGAAAAAAGAGACTATTTAACTACATAGACCACTTTTCCATGGCAAAAAAAAAACAAATAAAGAGGACCAACAAAAGCGAAAGCTGCTGTTAGGGCAGGACTGGTAAAAATCGTGACACAGACGCACAATCAGTGAAATCACAGGTGAGGGGCAGTGACAAATCGACAGTTGTCAAGTTGGGAACGGGAACAGACTGATAAAAGATGGGTCTGGTTCTGGTAGTGCATTTCAGGGTCTTTTTGGGCACAAATCTTTGGACCAGTGAAATTCTCATCGGTCTACTAAACTCTGTACTTTACTTTGTTCGTGTGAAGCAGCCATTCTCAGGCATTAAACTTCTGATTTTCATCTCAACCAATAGATCCTCTGGTAGAAGGTGTGCTAATCATTAAAATCAGCTGCTGTCATGTTTAGTCGAACTGAAAAGCTGCAGACACAGTCTCCCCTTTCATTGCGCCACCACCACCCCCCTCCCCACCCATCTGCCACTGCACGCAGGTTAAAACAAACGGTGCGAGTTAGCTGCAAATCCTCCTCGCCTCAGGTTAAATCTCCAGTCGTGACTTGATGCTGCATGACATGTCTAGCCAGCGCCAGTTTAAGGACCCACCTCCTCCTCCTCTTCTGCCCGTACTCATTGTTGTTAAAGAGGATGTGACAAAGAGCGATATCGGTAGAATGAATATTTAATCCCCCTCCCCTTCTCCCCTCCTCCCCCTGACTTATTCATGTTCCTCGGGCGTATCTGCCTCGCACATCCCTGCTCTCTACCTGTCACATTCCCTCTCAGCCAAGAAGCATGGAGTCATCGTGGCCGAGTAATAACTTTACTTTCAGCCAGGGAAGAAGTAGAGGAAAGACATCTTGATCAAGCAATCCTTCAGACATGATGTAGGCTTGCAGAGAGGTGATGGATATCTGTTATCCGGTACACCTCTTAAATATCATCCTCCCCTTTAACAGTTTTGACAGGAACTGCTTTCTCCCTTGTCAGAGCCAATTGGTTGAGGGATCGAGGGATTGAACATCTACGGGAGGACAGGAATACCGCAATTACCGACAAAGGAGGGAAGGGGGGTATCTGTTAGTGATGTTTGATGTGATTTATCCGACAGCGCCGGGAGTGCATTTAAACGGGGGCCCTGTGACGCTGTGACATTGACAGAGTCGTGTTATCAATTGGACTCCACGGAAGCACGGAGTGGCTGAGAAAGCTGCTGTCAGGATCTGAGTGACGGTTCATCATAACTACCTCATTCCCGCTGCCCCCCCTCCCTCCTTCCCCTCCTTCCCACCGCCTTCTTCGTCCTGTTGTGAGAAGAAGAAGGAAGGGGAGACAGATCTGAAGAGGGAGAGTCAGATAAATCACCTCAGCTTACAGAAAATCAGGCTTCTACTCAACTGGAATCACTTGCTGGAGGAGTCTCAGCCTGTCCAAGACTCCCACAATCTGAGAACCTGTAAAACACTCTGCTTTCAAGCAAAATTTGTCATTTCCGTACTTCAATGGGCACTTTTTTCTCTTAAATGTACTGTAGGCTGGTATAATGAATCAAAATCTAATAGTGATTTCACACTGTAAAGCTCCAGCTGCTGACAGTTAAGAGCTGTTTTTGAAGCTTCGCAGACAAAATGACCTTCTTTGACTTTCTCTAAGAACGTGTGGTTGTTCAAATCTCAGTGCTCACCAAAGCTCTTGAAGTTTTTCTTTATTTCTGCACTGGTTAGGAGTGTTTTTGGAGCAGATGGTGTGTTTGTAGCTACAGGTTTGCAGCACCATAGGGAAGAGATCTTCTCAGTTGGACTGGAATAAAAACAACAACTTTTCACTGTTTCAGAGATTAAAACCCATAAAAGATATCTACTAACAACATTATTAGCTAGCTAGTCTTATATCAGTTATTATCTAGCCAGCTAACTAGCATATAACTAACATTAGCCAACATAAGATGTGACTAAATGTCACTTTTATGGACCAACAACATCTTTTAACCATCTTCAAAATTGTAGTAAAATATAAAAGTCTACATGAAATGAAATAATTCTATTTTCTTTTACATACTTACATATGACGCAGCTAGTAAGGGACTTGTTGTGCATACAAGTTGCTGTTTACAGAAGCAAATGTTTGTGTGTTAACACAACTGACAAGACTGGGACCAAACATGGCCTCTGAAACCAACAGAAGTTTGACAACATGATCTATAATACAAAGATGGTTCTCTTGCCGAGTTTAGTTCCTGGCACTCTTGGGCTGAGCCAACTAACTTAGCTAAATGGCTAACCAAGCTACCGAGCCAATCACACTACAAAAGCTAAAGTAAAGTTATCTTTCCATTAGGAAACTGTCCTTCTTGGTCTCTGAGGCTGTGTTCAGTCCTGGTTCGTTTGTGTTCACTTGATTAGGGTTCCATTGCTTGCTAACAGCAGCTAAGTTAGCAGAAACTCTGATGCAGAGTTGAACCTGAGGCCCAGCCCCCAGTCCATCGTATGCTCCATGTAGCTAATGTTAGTTACTGAAGCAGTTCACTGTAAAATGTCTTAAATCTGCATATACATAAATCATCAAACTGTGCCCAAACTGACTGACTGCTGACTAAGATTTCAGGATGGACACTTGCCTCCAGATGGTCTGAATAAGTCGCTAGATTTCTTGCTAGGTGTTTAATTTATATATTAAATAAATTGGCAGTAAAAATAAGACTTGTGGCTATAGGTAGGCAGTGGACCAAACCAATTTGAGGCCTCATGAGGGGGAGCATATAATCTTTCAAAACTTAAAAACATATCATTTTATGCCTATAATTAGCTATAAGTGCTATAAGTGCTTTGTCACAATACTGAATCTCATTAACGAACATCACACAAGAAGGCTATACTCACATTAACACACTTTATTAGCTGATTTAGACTCCTGATTTCCCAGATTCCTCCCTCAGATTACTTGGAAAATCTCGACTTTACATTAAAAAGAGGGCTCTTATTCTGGCTGATATACCCAAAGTTAGTTTTGGAAATGTTTCACATTGACAATCAGGTACAGTATACAGTGATTTTTCTGCTAGGACCAGGTTCTTCCAACCACTTTTCCTTCCTAACAGGTAATATACTCCACAAGTTCTTACTTTTGTATCATATTTTGTGTAATTTGTACTCCTATAATGCTTCTAACCTGCCAGAATTATCAGCATAGTAACTCACATTACCAGCTCTTCTGCCAAACACAACGTTGACATTGGATGTCTTTGCAAAACCTCACTTCAGTGCACGTTCACCACCATGATATATGATTTCTCTCCTTTTGTTTTTCATCTCCTTACTTTTATGCCCTGAGACTGAGGTAGACCCTTGATTAACCAAAGCTTTAGTGAGAAAAAAAAAAA
>JAJHUR010101960.1:2763-13248 GCA_027495735.1 Lutjanus campechanus | reverse complement strand
TATTAGTGAGAATAAATTTACACACACACACACACACACACACACACACACACACCCCACACACACACACACACACACACACACACACACACACATTATTTCTGATAGCTAATATTTTTAAAGGACACTACTAACTTGCGCCGGGTGTAAGATAGAGCCCTAAGAGTTAAAATAATCTTAGTAGGTAATAGATACGTATACAGTAGCTCTATCCTGATTGACAGGTCATTGGCAGTAGTTTGTCAATCACAAAGTAGCCATGGCCTAAAGTATACTCCACTTTATCATCTATTTTATTCTAAATGGGACTGTAACTTACAAAATGAAAATCATGCTATTTAGAGGAAGACTTGAAACTAGTGATTTGTTCAATGAGTGGAGTGGCCTCCTTCTGGCCATTTCAAAGAAGACACTTTGACACCGGCTTCACTTTTCAGACCCTGAGGCTATGTCCTGTTTTGTACAGTCTATGATCCATCATCAAGAAAACATCTCTCAGATTAGATCACTTTTGATTGTCAAAGATGCTGAAATTGTGACTAGACCACTGCAACATTTATAAAACAGAAAACACTCAACAGACTAGAACTTAATGTTGCTGCTAATTCATATGCAGATCATAATACTTGGCTTGTGGCATCTCTACACCTGATGTCTGTTTGTTTTAGGATTGATTTCAAGATTTTTTTCTCATTTGGCTGAAAACTAGATTTGAATGATGCCAGGTAAAAATGAAATACGCCACTTTCTGCAAGTCTTTGCAAAATGTTCCAAGGAAGCCTTTTGTTTATTTGAATCAACCATGGCAGACCTTGGAAAATGTGCCAAGATGCAAAATGCTTTAAATGTAAAACTTCCACAACATTCCCCAGCTTCCAGTGTGCAAAGCTCTGGATTTATTGGAATTGTCAACTAGGACAACAAGGAACCAACAAGCCAGTCAACATCTGTCAATAGCTGAGTACAACAAATGTGTCAAACCATGGTAAATGAGCCCAAGATGGATATATCAATAATTTATCATGATGGCCAAGACACAGGTACCAGCTTAAATGGAGAGGTGGACTGTTGCCATTGAGGTACTGTAATCTATTTGCTTGCATCTTGGCCTATCATCTTTAATTTTGTGTTCTTCTTTGTTCATTTTGTATTTTACTTGATCTATCTTAAGTGTAAAATTCCCATCAGTCATACCAACCTTTTCTGTAGCCATTTAAGTCTCCTTTCTCTAAAGACAGCCAGAAGGTAACTCGCAAAGTACATGCTGCATTCCTGCTGAGCCCTCTGGTGATAATAGCCTCCCAACGTTCAGGTACTAACAATAGATGGTGTGAATTACAAAAAGTTAAGGAAGGACAGAACAAGTCATTTGGGTAATAGGACCTTGTAATAATCTCATTAAAAAGAGGGAGATGAGCACAGGGACAGAACCATTATCCCAATCCATTCTCGGCATTAGAGGTATTTATTACTTTAGTTTTGTGGTGCTTTTCTCATCACCACCTTGATTGGGATTCTGCCTCTGTGTTTGGCTGCCGGGCAGGATGGCTGGAGAGAGCTCCCATCAACACTCAGGTGAAGTGAAATCTCAGACTGACGGAGCTTTCCCTGGTGACTTGGCAACATGGCTAATGGCCTTGCTCTGGGCCTGCCCAGGCATAGCTTGTCGATACAATTCTCTTCCGTTTTGCCACTTGCCAGTTCCCATCTGGAGCCAATTCATGAACTGAGATGGTGTGTACCTTTCCCACGAGGTCACCGCCTGTCTCCGCATAACACTTAGCCCCAGTCCTCTCCTCCACATCCCCTCTGGTCTGCTCTCCTCTTGCTCCACTGAGCTTCTCTTCATTGTGACAGGCTGTACAGTACAGTGCATTACAGTGAGTCAACTTCCTCTTTACTGTAAGAGGCTTTATTTCTGAAAAAGTGTTAAAAGTGCTGCTGTGGGCCAATGAATACAGCCAAAACATCACTTCACAATATATGTATGTTTTATTTGCTTATGTAGACTGTGAACAAGTGTTCACACATTTTCAAGGAAGTGCTATTTTACAGATAAAGTGAAAAAAATAAAATAAATTTTTTATCCTGTGTTCCTGCATTTATTATTCTGACATCGCTTGGTATATGTCAAATACATGTCAAAAACACATTTTGGAATATTTATGTGCTGTGACCCTTTACTTTTCCCCTGCTGTAAAACATTAAAATTTAAAATATTTTGACAACTTAAGGTGCATGCATGCCGGATTTCACTCCCCATTCATTTCTATAAGGAATGGGGAGTTGTGAACTGCCTTGTTTCTTATACTTTACACAATTTAATCTCACTTTGACTCTCAAAATGTCGAGGCTCTCTAATGTCCAACCAGTTTTAATTTGGGGGTTTTGACTGACCTCTTATTCAAGAAAGAGTGATCATATCTTTGTTTACATAACTGCATAGTAAAACCCTGCTGCTGATTGGCTGTGGGAGGAAGGACAATGTTAACAGCAAAGTGTTTAACAGGAAGCTGTTCTACTTTTTTGGACTATTGTTGTTAGCCTGCTAGCCCTGCTAACTCCCAGAGTTAATGCTTACTGTACATCACTACCCATACACCACCTGTCTAGCCTACATATCACCACATCCAGCCTGTTCTTGCTCCGGACGCATTGACATCTTGGACAGTAGTACTATGCTTTGACGCTGTAGGTACCCCTCTTGCATTGTTTCTGGAAGTGCCCTTGTAGCATTAGCCTATATTTTGATGTGTCAGTGATGTAGTATGGAGCAAGAAAGTCCATGTATGGGGGTAAGGTGGATATATGGGTCAAACAAATGCAGAACTTTCACCGAAGAGACTTGTAACCAATAAAGAACGTTGACTTCTTTTTAATTTACATAGTGTGGGTAAGTTGTGTAAGATAGGCCTACGCAAGATACTTAACTAATGCATTTATCTTAACCCAAATCATTTCCTAAAAACAACCAAGTAGTTTTTGTGTCTTTATTTTGAAAGTCTACCTGTACATTGAATATTTAGTATTGCTAACTTGACCTGGAGTCCTCCATGTGCAAAACTGATATGAAAGGGGTGCTTCAAGCATCATTGTTTGAAGGATATAGGGCCACTGACCAAACTGTCATATTCATTCATCATGCATCAGGCAGGCACTATCCAGTCAGATTTTGCCTTTATCCTGTACACTTACATTAATCCAGATTTGAGATGACCAGCTAACCCTCCCATCACATAAAATGGCACTTGACTTCCTAAGCTTAGGGTTAAACTAATTAGTGGAGTGATATGAGCAGGAGGTTGTGCATTTAAAAACTTATCAGAAGTTTCACTCTCCATTTTGATCTAGGTTTGGTTGGGTGTCTACAGTGGACAAACAGATTACTGCAGACACTTGAATGAAATCTTGAAATTTGATGTTATACTTCACTTGCATGTTCCACTTCAATTTGAAAATACATGTCTGAGGAACCACAAACTGTGACTTTTGGAAAATACCTACTTGCTCATGCTTGGTCAGACCACTGATTTTGTCCTCCATTCATTGAAGCCACTTTGTGAAACCATCACTTTAGGGTGATTCTAAATAAGAGGGATATATCTTTTGATTTTCCAACAATCCCAACTACCTGTTAAGGCTCCAAATCATTTGTTCAATCCATGACTTGACTGCAATTTGCAAAAAAAGTCTATGTTGTGTCAGTATTGTGTGTTTCTTCTGTGCTCTCTTGTGTCCAGATACTGCCCTCCCCCTCCTCGCAGCTGCAGTGATTGGCAGCAGCTGTTAGCAATCACTAATCAGGCCTGGAGCTCAAGAGCATGGAGGGAGCTGCAAGCAAGAGGCCAGTGGCAGTTTAGTCTGTGTGATGGCAGCATAGACTGCATGTTACTAGCATGATGTAAGTGTGCGCTGGGTTCTGCAGGGGACAAGACAGTGTGTTTTAGTGCATTCATGTGCTCCTCAGATGGTCCCATTTTCCAAGATGGTAAGTTGTTATACAAAATTTTCTCAGATTTTCCAAGTTGCTGTTCCAACTTGAGGGGGAATTTGAGTGAATTTTACCAGTTGGGAGCTAATTTTTACAATTAATTGGACACCACATGAATATATAGTTTGTCTTTATGAGTTTTGCTAGCCTCTCTGTTTGACTGAACCTTCCTCCCTTTTGGTGGTAGGGTGTTTATTGGTGCATTCACACACACTCGGTGTCTTCCTTAGTGTGTGTCTGTTACCTGATTTAGTATTTTAATGTTTCTCTGTTGTTTGCTCTGTTTATTTTGACTTTAATCTGTTAATAAATTACTTAATAATTCCCATCCATCTGTTCCCCTTGGTTATTGTTGTTGTTACTCCCTTTACCCCCTGGATCTGGGAACGTTACAATTTGGGGGCTCATCCAGGATCTGAACACAGGACTTATTTCACCCAAAGTAAGAATCATAACTCTGAATCTTGTAACAATGTAACGATCTAGCTAATTGGTCATTGAAAGACTCTCGTGCTGGTGGTATGTCTAAGATTACACTGTCCAGAAACTCTGGGGATATATTCTAGATGTACATACAGTCATTTTTATTACCTTTTTTAACAAATTTGACATTGATATTATCAAACAGTTGCACAGATAGTCCACAGGGACCCAGTATATTGCTGGATTTCTCTTAGCAGTTCAATAATTGGATTCACTTGTCACTTCAGGTGTAAATCACTGCCAGCGTGTTAAAGATACCCCAAAACTATGACCATTGCAGCTCATGGACACAGCTTCCCTGTCAGATGTTGAAATACTAAAGCAGTAAAAGAGGCTGAATCGCCTTAACAGCTTAATCTAAAAGAGAAACTTTTGCTCATCTCATTGCAGAGTGGCTTAACTTGTGATCCACCAAAACATACCATCCATAATAAAAACAAAAACTTTGTAAGCTGCCACAAGTCAAGTGCTGAACAGCAGGAGGCTGTCAGACAGCCTGGCTGAGGAGGTTATGGTTTCCACTCACCCAGTCAAAGTGCATATTCATTCACGCTGCTCCGCTCTGGTTCAGCACTGAACTGTTCAACTGTGTCTCAAGGGTGAGCATCAGACAGGCATAATTTCAAGGCCATGCACCGTTGCTCTCATTACTATTCTGAGCCATATTTACCTGTTTAGCTGAGGGAAGAAAGAGTGAACAGGTAAGACTGGAGTAAGTGTTTGATCAATTTAAACAGTGGGGACTTTTTGGATTTTATATTTTGTATTAGACCCCTGAAATTATCTGTAATTTTTGATGGCAAAATAAATAATTTATGGGGAACATCTTTTTCAGGCCCACTCTTTGACCTTTTTAGAGTCCAGAGGCCTGAGCATATGCCAGCATTCACTGGGCAGAAAACATCGAGACACCCTGGACAGTTCATCACAAGGGCTAAAACACACACACCCACACACACACACACACACATACACATTCTCGCTTATGAGTCTTCAGTTGATTGGGTGCGTATATCTTTAGGATATGTAGGGACACAAGTGAAAACACATGCAATTACAAGGAAAACACACAAAAAGACTGACAGCTACATTTTGTAATTTTGTAAATCCTTGTTCTTTGAAATCAGGTGGAGCCATATAATGCTGTTCAACTTCTTGTCTGCACGATGCAGTGTTCTGGAAATTTGCATGTACCTGCTCAGTCAATGTTGATGAGCTCAAACATATGAAAACTGGCTCAGTGTAACTCCTCATTTGTCTCAAGCTTGCGGAGTGGTGGGGTGGCAGAAAAGCTGAGGTCTCTGCCTTGAGAATTTTTGTTCCAGTGCTCATGTTTTTACACATGTACTGTAACTGTACCTTGTGCTGTGACACTGACAACAAGAATCCACCTTATAAGCAGAGGTGGAAGTAGTGGATTACCAGGCTTGGGGAGTAATGGATTACATGTAACAAGATTCCATACTGTATCCCATTATAGTTACAGAAAAAGATTAGTTACATTTAGTAAAAAGGGGGATTATTTTGCAGGATTACTATTTTACAATACATTTTTAAAATAAAAAAATGATACACTACCATGCTTCACTTCACAAGTCTCAAGTCACACCACTCTGGTCTCAGCGAAACCAGCAAACCAGCAGTCAATTTATTAGCATGTCCTCTAGTGAAAAAAATGCTTCCATTATTTTGTTTTTAAGTCAGAAAAAGTGAACGATATCACAGTACAGCAACAGTTCTGCCTTCAAGCTGTGAAAATGTTGTCATCATCCAAAAACATTTGCTCGACTCAGCTGCTAACATTAGCTACACAGAGGTCCAGTTAGCAAGCTAATCTATCAGTATAGTCAATACTATTACTACTGAAAAATATTTGGGACTGTAGATGATGTAAAAACATAAGTTTGAGACCAGAATAAGTTTGTGGCAGTTTACATGAAGTTTGAATGTGGAGTGTAAATAGCATACGAATAATTATCACTGTTAATCTAAATGTG
This sequence comes from Lutjanus campechanus, assembly GCA_027495735.1. Lineage (NCBI taxonomy): Eukaryota > Metazoa > Chordata > Actinopteri > Lutjaniformes > Lutjanidae > Lutjanus > Lutjanus campechanus. Next base: position 6,777 of record JAJHUR010101960.1, on the reverse strand, counting down.
CAGTCACATATAACATGGGAAGGAATATCTGGACAAACAATTAATATATCTAACAATGATCATAAAAAAACATTACATTAGAATAAACAATTGGTTCGGTATTAAGGTAATCCAAAAGTAAGTAAAGTTAATCAAGTTATATTAATATTATGAGACTTGGATTAGGTAGCTGAGTAGATTTCTTAACAGATTATCAGTAATTGTAACAGAATTCATTTTTAAAGTAACTCTGCCAACTTTGTGAATTACAACTACTAACACTGCTGTAATCAAGTCATGTTTTGGGGTACTTTTATGAGTATTTATTCAAGTGTGTAATTTTACTCTTTAGGAATCCACTGCTACTTTTACAATCATAATTCACTCCTGAATAAGCTAGACAATTTGAATTAAAATCTGTGTGAAGGAAAAGGGGAGTTTTTCTTCTAAACACATTATAGATATTAGAAGATAGCTGCTAAATTCATGTGAAAACACTGAGAACTATGTAGTACTGAATTCAGGAGTTGTTCTGTTGTTCATGATTCATGTGTTCAGGATTTTTTGGGCGGACCTGAACCATGGCTCGGTGGCCTGCTGGAGCCATGGCCCCTAACATTACATAAGCCCACACAACAGACACATGAATGACACCACCTCCCCCTCCCCGGTCAGTCTCAAGCATACCCCAGCTACTCCAAATCAGCCCAGCAGTTCCCTTTAGCTCACTTCAGTTCCATCAATTTAACACAGAAGAAAAAAAAACATCCTTTCACTGTCCCCTGGTTCTGGTGGTTCAAACATGTATGGACAAGTCCAATAAAGCTGCAAGACATTGCATCCATGTTTCAGGTCCTTTTCAGGTTGCAGTGGTGTTTGACACTGAGACAGCAGGCCAGACATGACCCCAGCATTTCAGAGAAAACTGCTCATTTTTTCATGATTTTTTTATACTTAGCAACTTTTTAAATCATTCACATTTGACTGGGTGGTTAATAACACATGTTTCTGTGGTATGACAAACTGAGAACACACATTTATTGTTGCTTTACAGTATCTTTAATCAGAAAAATAAGTCATTATTTAGTTTTATTTCAATAAAAAAAGAATAAAATAGAGTTCCATCAAGGTCAAATTAGCCAGAGATTCACATGAAAATCATTATTGGAAAAAAACTGTCAAAAAAGAAACTTTCTTCTGCTTTCCCAATGAGTTAACCTGGCAACCCCGCAGATCTATAGACCATAGATGAACTGTATACTGTATGATATATAGATGTATGAGAACTGTGTTGGACAGCCCAGGTAGCACAGGGCTGTTGTCAGTGCATCACTTCACAAAAGACAAAAGCGCCAGTCTTTCATACCCACTGGTGTCTGCCCAGAGCGGAGCACCCTGTATCTGTCTGACATACACCAACCATCAGGGAGACATGCCACTTCCCACGTAGCGCTGCCTCTCGGCAAAGGTGGTGGACACATAAAGTATATCACGCAAGTTTTGATTTGGTGCGTAGCACTGTAGGCCCCAGCATCTGTCTCTCACACCCACAGGTCTCTTCTTGGTCCACAGGTCTCTTCGACATCAACTGTACTCAGGCAGCAAATGCCACCCACCAGCTACTCCAGCTGCCAAACAGTAGGTGGTGGGAAGCAAAATAGGCAGGTGTATGCAGCACAACAACACCTCAAAACACAATCCACAGTCTCACAGACACATAGGTCTCCTCCTGGTGCTAAGTAAGGACACAGGCAGAGACCTTGAGTGTCATTTGTAAACATTACTTACAATATGTCCATGCAAAATTACTATCATAAAACACGCTTAGTGAACTAATGTGGACGCCTCTATGCAATCTCTAGCCAATACAAAGTTTTTAAAAGTAAGAAAAATGACATGCTGATTGCAAAGTAGAGCAAATTACACAGCCGACTAATAAATACATACTATACCATAGAGAAAACATGGATCTAAACACTGTATTTTGTTTGTGTTTGTATTTCAGAAGCGGTATAAAAATTGAAAACAGCCTATGAACTGCGTTGAGCTCTCTTTGCACACAAGGAAGCAATGGCCCATTAATATCACCCGCAGGCAAATCCTTTGCCAGATCTGTGTCTCCTTCCATCTGTGGAACAACACCATTTATGATGCAGTACCCAATTATAGAAGGCAGAAGCTTGTCAAGGGCAATGAGCTCTAGTGACCCCTGACCCCACAGCCGATTTGCCTGTGCTTACGTCTTAATATCCAGAGTGTTGCTGCAGATCACTGCTGCTGTGGCATCCTGATATTCAACATATTTTGTCTGACTGGTCATGTAAAATAGAAAAGTTGATTTCCTGCACACAGCCATCAATTTTGCATGATGAAATGAATCTTTAGACTTAAAGGTTTTTATTTGAGTTATTTATGATGTTTTGGTAATATTATTACTATGTACTCTGTATTTCCTTAGTTGATTTTTGTCCATGTCTTTATTAATAGACTTCTGAAAGATGTGAATATTTTTCCAGTTTGGATATGAGACTTGGACTGGTTGCTGCCCAATCTGCCTGTCCTTCTGTTTATCTCCTCCTTCCTTACGAATCAACTTTTTCTTTAATAGAAACAGATGTGCTTAGTTTGAGTCTTACGTCATGCCAGAATATAATCATCAAACCATATAGCCCATCTGACCACAGAACAACTTTTCAAGCTTTGTATAGCTTGTTTACACCTGGTATTAACATGCGTCTTGGATGATCTGATCCCAAGCAAACAACTCTACGTACAGGTATGAATGCACCCAAGATGCACTGAGGACACACTGACATCCGGTTGCTCAGACCATATGTGGAGATGGTCTGGGCTGCATGTGGCCATATTTATAACAGTGTGTCCTGGGCCACACTGACGGACTGCTTATTCAACTGATGTCCCGTAAGTACACCATTTGGTTCACTGTAATGCAAATTACGCGTTTTGGCTCTCTTACCTGCCAAGATGAACAGCACGTTTGTTTGAACACAGTTTGAGCACACTATATGCTTCCACAGATTTCATTACCAAACTCGTAACTGCAATATCCACAAATTCTTAGGTTTGTGCCTTTTTTGAAATTCAGCATTAAAGGGATAGTTCACCCCCCCCCCCCTAAAATGAAAATTCAGTAATTTTCTATTACATCGATTGAAGGTCGGGTTTAGTTTTTGGGTGAACTATCCCTTTAAATGCACTTTTAAATGCAAATACATTAAGTTGTTTCTTTAAAACACACAAATCAGTCACAGTATCCCTATAATGGCTACTCTGTATCTAGTGTGTTGTACCTGCTAAAATTTAGCAGCAGCTTGAATCCGCAGTTCCAACTAATTTAACCATTTACACCAAATTTATGAAAGAAGACAAAATGTTGTTGATGGTAAGCATGTCAGATTTTACAAATACAGTGAACACTAACAAATATAGGCCACTTCTTTGTCGCCGGTGGAGACAAAGAGTCCCCATGTTTCTTCCAAGACTCTCCCAGTGTTATGAATTGTTGAGTTAGGAGAAACTTTATAAACTCTGTGAAACTCTATGACAAATTCTTAAAGCTGTAGTATACGATTTGAGAATCAGTTGAGAAAGATTGAGACGTTGAGAAAAATTTGAAAAAAGCATCCTGCCCACACACACACACCCCTCCCCTCTGTGCTATCTGGAGTCTCCCAGACACACCCCTTCTACCAGAGCTTGATTTCTGTGGTTGGAAGTTTAGTATGAGGGGCCGTCAAGGACATAATTCAGAATACGCTATTCACAAACACAACTGAAATGTCTTCACACACACAACTCAAATGTCTTCACACACACACACAACTCAAATGTCTTCACACACACAACTCAAATGTCTTCACACACACAACTCAAATGTCTTCACACACACATACATAACTGAAATGCTCTCACACACACAACTCAAATGTCTTCACACACACAACTCAAATGTCTTCACACATACAACTCAAATGTCTTCACACACACAACTGAAATGTCTTCACACTATTGGAA